>PVKH010039837.1:0-11143 GCA_004027955.1 Chaetophractus vellerosus | reverse complement strand
TGCCCTGCCCGTGGCGGCTTTTGCCTGTCCGTGGCAGCTTTTTTTTGCCCTGCCCACGGCGGCTCCGGCCCGCCCATGGCGGCTTGCCATTCTCAAGGCGGTCTGCCCGCTAGGAGAGGTCCCCGGGAACCGAACCCAGGGCCTCCCATGTGGTTTCCCAGCGAGCTCTTTATCCACTGAGCTATCTAGCCGGGCCCAATAACATCTTATATTAGTGTGGTACATTTATTACAATTGATGAGCCAATATTAAAGCATTGTTACTAACCAAAGTCTATAGTTTAGATAATGTCTTTTTTCTATTAGAGAAGTTGCAGATTTAGAGAAAAATCATGCATAGTATACAAGGTTCCCATATATCACCCTATTATTAACATCTTGCACTGGGGTGGTACATTTGTTATAATTGATAAAAGCACATTTTATAATAGCACTATTAACTATTTATTTTATGACCATTTTACTGATATTGGCTTAAACAATTATTTTGTGTAGGTTGGTTCCAGTTTACTCTGCATTCAGTCTTACCCTTGATTTAGTATAGGAAGGGAATAATCCATGTCTACCTAAATGATAAAAGTACAGTCGCCATGATAACCTGGATTATTTTCTGCTTTATCTAGGCAATTAAATCAGAATTGTGAATATTTGTCCATGGGTGATGTTAGATGGTGGTGTGCCTTTACCGTAGCAACAGGCTACATTCTTGGTTGCTCCTAATTGCCTCCAGAATTAGGAGGCCACGGAGGTTTTCCTGTTGACAATGCATAGTGTTTGTAGAAAATGCAAGAAGGGCTCTATCAGAGCTACTTTACTGAGAACCAACAGCCCACGGAAGGGTTTGCTAGCGACTTACCGCTCTGGCTTTGTGGTTTGCTGACAGAAGCTCTGCTGCTCCCTGGTTCCTGGGAAGTGGAATGGTTAAAGTGTGCTTCAGCCTTGAAGTATTTTTGTAGAAAATGTAATTGCACGAACACCTGGTTTCCTATTCTACCTTTTCATTCAACTACCAAATGGATCTCTATAATTACCTTTCAAATGTAGCCCCCAAAAAAGAGAGGAGTGGGGGAGGGCATCAATGAATGCGAATGGATCCTTTCAAGGACAAAATAAGCTTTTTTTGTTTTGTTTTTCAGTTTTCAGGTAGGTTGCTTTTATTTTCTATGAAATGGATGAGTCATCTTTTGGTATTTAAATCACTGCTTGTTTTATTACAAATGCTGTATTTAATATAAATGTTGTTTCTTTAAAAAATTACAGTTTTTGTAAATGCTTATCTAATCCTTAACTGGAATGTGAAGATGACTGGGAAGATGAAGATGGCTCCATTCCCCTTTTCTAAATTGTGTTTTCGATTCCACTCCTCACCCCCCCCACCCCATCCCTCCAAGAAAACAACAAAAAACAGAAGTTCATTTAGATAGAACATCTCAAGTTTATGGTGAAGATTTACTGTAGACGCAAGACGTGTAACTCTTAGCAGACTTGAGCAAGTCAACAGGATTTGCTGTTGTTTACATACTGAGATTTTCCCTCTTAAAAGTGCATTATTATCAGCAATGTTTGTCCTGCTGGTAGTAAGATTTATGTCCAACCAAGCAGTTTATTCTACAAATGTAGTTATCAGTATCCATCTCATTTGATGTCATGGACTAAAAACTAATATAGGCCAATATTCTACCGTCTTCTTCAACCAGTTGATCACCAGTGATAATCTGGGCCTGTTCCATCTCCTTTCAACCCCTCACCCCCCCCCAGGCTGTTCTCTAGCTATACGAGGGCTTGGCTATTGTTCCTAGAACCCACACTTTCTCACACCTCAGTGAGTTTGGACACACTGTTCCCTCTGCCGGCCTGGAATGTGCTCCCCGCCCCGTTCTCTACACACACCTGACTGTGTTAGAGACATCCAGGGCATACCTCTTTCCATGCTTGTTTCACCATGACAGAGTAAATGCTGTTTCTCTTTTGTATTCCAAAACCTGGTGCAGTACTTGGTACTTAATATTTGCTGGTTGAATGAATAGTGAGGGACAGCCCATATCATCTTTATTCTTTCTTATTCCTTTATGCTGCTAAGGGAGGGAGGAAGGGAGGAGTCCGTGCTACCTGAAAATACTGTGGACATGGTGGCTCTGTATTAAAATTAAAATGCTGGAGTTGTAAATCAGTGCCAACATGAGACAAAATAGTGAGGTAGGTGGTCCCTTAGGCTTCCCTTATAACGTTAAATTCATGCATTTCGGTAGGGAAAGAAAGAGTAACATAAGTACAGACCACTTTTGGGGGTGAGGGGTGCATTGTGGGATTTCTGCGGCCCTGAAACCACCACCACACCCCATGTTTCTCTGTGTAGTGACACCAAGAAGACTGAAAGTCATGTTCAGAATAACAGAACCTGTGCTCTGAAATAAGAATTACTGGTCTGCATAGTTTACTCTGAATATTTATGTACTGTGAACTATAAAGGGTATAGGATGGATCTTGATATTATTTCCCATTTCTTCCTCTCTAAGAAGTTGGTGATTGGCCTTACTGAATAGTCAAGAGCATTCTCTGTCACGATCTGGGTTAAACCCTCTTCTTTATGTCCCATGCTGCACAGTCACAAGCATTCTCTGCTGGGATGCCTGTCCTTTACTTGAGAGCTTTAATTAGAGAAGTAGAAAAGCCCTGTTTTTTCACTGATTTCCTTGCTCACAGCCAAATCTTTAAATACCATTTCTCCACACTAGGTTTCTATTTTTTTTTTAAAGATTTATTTTTTATTTATTACATTCCCCACCCCACCCCCTTCTGCTTGCTCTTGCTGTTGTGTCCATTCTTGTGTTCCTCTCTGTCCGCTTTGTCTCCCCCCGTTGCGGGGACGTGCCGAGACCAGTCATCGAGCAGGTGGCTTTGCCCCACTTGTGGGCGGCTTCTGCTTGCATTCATGGCTGGCTCCGCTTCAGTGTGCAGGTGGCTGGCTGCGCTCCGTTCACGGGCGACCTGCCCTGCCTGTGGCGGCTTTGCCCTGTCCGTGGCAGCTTTTTGCCCTGCCCACAGTGGCTCTGCCCGCCCATGGCGGCTTGCCCTTCTCAAGGCGGTCTGCCCGCTAGGAGAGGTCCCCAGGAACCGAACCCGGGGCCTCCCATGTGGTATACTGGCGCCCTATCCACTGGGCTATACGGCTGGCCCCCACACTAGGTTTCTATAGAGGGTTTTCCTTCCGGTGAACATGCTTTGCCCAGTGTTAGTTCTCTGTGCTACCAGATAATGATGCTGCTATTTTGTGTTCTTTCTTTTCAGTGGTCTTTTGGTTAGATGCCCTTTTTCTCTCTGTGAGATGAACATGCTTCGTGCTCTGTGGCAATAGGAGGGGTGTTTTAAACCTTTTCTGAAGGAAGTATCATTTCTATTTGTAGTTCCAGTTGAAAGTGGGTCCCCCATCACTTGGAACCTTAGTACATCCTGTTTGGCACGTGTGTTAGACTTGTGCCACACAGCAGCTCCTGAGTATCCCTGTTTAACTACTTTGTGCACAACACCGTCCTGAGATATGTATTTTTGGTAAGGTGGGGACAAGCAGACTAGAGAAGCTGTATTTATACACTGGTTTTAACTATAGAATAGCATTCCAAAAGTTGGTATTATCTGCTGGAGCAGTTTTATGATAAAATTTCAAAAGATACACAACTGATGGGCTTTAGAGAAAAAAGTGGAAGCAACCAAATCAGAAGGAAACAGACTAGGAAGGAATAAAAATAAAGACAGGTAGAATTTTTTACTTTGTTAGGTGCTACTGAGATCCATAAGTGATTTTATCCAATGTATATTTAATGAGCTTTCTTTAAGAGACCGAAGTCCTATTTGACCTCTGAAGAAGGTAAAGTATTCTGACACTTGTACAGAATACAGTTCTCCCAAGTGAAAGCAGAAACTTAGTTCATTTATTTTTATTTTTTGAGATATAATTAACACACCATAAATTTTGTCCTTTTAAAGTGTGCAATTCAGTGATTTGGGGCAAATATCACCACTATCAAATTACAGAACATTTTCATTATTCCCAAAAGAAACTGTGTACCCCTTTCTCCCCTTCCTCAGCCCTTGACAACTACTTATGTTTTCTTCTCAATGGAATTGCCTAGTCTGGACATTTCACATAAATGGAGTCATACAGGGTTTGGCTTCTTTCACCTAACATAGTGTTTTCAAGGTTCATCCATGTTGTAGCATGTATAAGACTTCGTTCCTTTTTGTGGCTGAATAATCCATTGATAAACTTGTTGGTTCATCAAAAATTAGATGAGCAAATGGCATTCTGTTGATTTCTGCTATGGGAAATTTTATGGGGTGAAATAAATGCTGTTGTAGGATAGGTTCTGAAGTTTGGTCACATGTAAAGACCTCTAGGAATGCTACTGAAGTCAGTCAGGTTGATTGATGCACAGCAGGGAAACTGGGGTCATCTCAGTAAGATAAAGGTGTTTTTGAAGGGTTTGGACCTATGCTGGAAGGTTCTAAGGAGAGTCTGGGGAAGAGGGGGCTAACAATGGGTTGGGTGGTGTCATGAAACAGAGGCAGTTTAGTGATTGGGTATCTCAGCAATCTTTTACAGAATGGTGGAGGAACAAAGGGGGACTAGGGGAGTCATTGGTAAAAAGCAGCAATCATTCAAAAGGAGGGATTTTGCAGCTCTCATATGGTCTTAGGAGAAATGCCATTTTCTGTTGGCTGTGCCATTGGCCTTATCTGTGTCTGCAGGGACATTGCAGTCTAATTATCAGCAGAGCTAATTTTCACTGTTTCACATGAAAGGATTATGCTTTGGTTCTCAGATTAAGAAGCAAGTAGATTTAGCGAGACTAGGCAAGTTAGACAACCAAACTATCAAATAGGACTGACCATTCACCCTCTGAAGTAATGTCTCTTAACATAAAATCTCTAATGGTTTGCTGCCAGAATAGCTTTATGAATTATTAGAGTGTAAGAAGTAGGACTTCTCAACCAATTCCTTCATATTATTAAGCACCCTTTTTTCAATACCTGCTGTATGATGGCCTTCATGTGAGTACAGTATTTTATATATGTACTCTGGTAGGTTTAAACAGTAACAAATAATCCTTTTCGTTCAGCCAAAAGAGTATGTATAAACATGTCTGTATTTGCTGATATAGTCACTCATTTACAAACTCACCATAGTTAAGTCCTGGGTTCTAGGAATTAACAAGACATGGTCCCTGCTTGAGAGATTAGAACTTTCTGGGATGATGGAAATGTTCTATTCTGTGCTGTCTGCTACAGTAGCCATTCACCACAAGTGGCTTTTGAGTGCTTGAAATGTGGCTACTGTGACTGAGGAACTGAATTTTTATTTTAATTTATTTTTTAATTAATTTGAAATTTAATAGCCACATGAGTCTAGTGTCTACCATATTGTACATCTTGACTAGAGATGCAGTAAAATGAGGGAAGGAAACACAGGCAGTCACAACTTGGGGTATGGTGTGTACTGCAGCAGAAATCCCTGTAAAGCACTCTAGGAGCTCAGGAGAAAGACAGCCTCTGGTGGTGGAGGGGATAGTGAGAGGATCTAGCATGGAACTGCGATGTAAAAACACAATAATAACGATAATAATTTGGAAGAGAAGGAGGGGTGGGAGTGGATTCTTTCCAGGCAAAAGGCATAGTGTCTAAAAGCATTGAGGCATTAAAAAAATGCATGCAAGTTCAGGGAAAGGCATGTGGCTTGGTCAGGTCAAAGTGTAGATTACTATCACGTTGCCCCTATATGAAATGGTTTTTATGGTAAAGTCCTATTTTAACTGGTTAAAAAGCAATTTTAACACTTTATTTAGCATTTACTTGTCTGGTATATGTTGTTTGAGGGACTGCCATATTTATTATTTAAAATGGATACACAACTTGTTATGCTCTCCATTCTGCAGAGAGAAGCTTAGGGTTAAAAAGGTAAAGGAATTTTCCCAAAGACACATAGTGAGGAAAGAGAGCTGGGATTTTAATCCAGGCCTATTTGACTTCAGGAATCAGTCTCTTCTTCAGTCACTCCCTGTCCCCCAATTTAAGTTTTTCTCGGTGTAGAATTATGATTAATTTTCCTAGGTATGTCTTGTAAGATTAGTTTCTGACTACTTCTTCTAGTTTTCCTTTTATCTTTTAATTTCATATGGAAAATCTCCTCTGATAAAAACAGACATAGGTCTGTATACCACAGTGAACCCTAATGTAAACTATGGACTATAGTTAGTAGTGTAGTTATAATAATATTCTTTCATCAACTGTAACAAAGGTAACACACTAATGCAAGGTGTTAATAATAGGGGGTATATAGGAATCTATATTTTCTGCATGATTTTTCTGTAAACCTACAACTTTTCTAATAAAAAAAAGAAAATATATTCTGGCTAAGAGACTGGTATTATAGATTTCTATTCCCTCAACTAGGCATTTTGTGAACTCAGATTTTGGAAATAGCTATATTGACAATTTCCCTTCTTTTTCTGCATATTTATGGCACTAAGAGCCTTTTATATCCTAAAATGGAGTGGCTAGGGAATTAGTTAAATTGGAGGACCCAGTCTATTCATTCCCAAATTTGAATGGGCTCCTCTGACCATCACAACCCAGAGAATTCTTGCTTCCTTGTGGTGGGGAATGACTTGTTATCCGAGCCTCTCCACATCTGGACCTAAAGGTCATGACCCTAGGCTCCCACTTCCTTCTTCCTTTTTTTTTTTTTTTTCCACCCTTTCCTAAGGAACAAATCCTGGTAACTGGAAAGAGGCTTTGCTTTTCTTAACAAAGAGGAATTCGATCTCTGTAACCTGTCTGGCAGTTACGGTCAAGTCCTGAAAATATCCTTTCCTGGCTGAGAAAGAACTTGTGCTCTATGAGGACTTTTTTGTTTTGATATGTTTCTTTTCAGAAGTGAAATAACTCATTGGCTGTTATTTGCCAAATGTCCCCCCAAAATCAATCTCAAAGTCGCTGTAAGTTACTGTTTTATTTTCCTGGCTGCTAAAACAAATACTGCACAATGGGTTGGCTTAACATAAGGAATTTATTGGCTCATGGTTTCAGAGGCTAGATAGAAGGCTTGCTTCTTCCCAGAATTGGTATATTCTGGCTGGCCAACAATCTTTGGAGTTCCTTGGCTTTTACAACACATGACAGTGCGTATGGCAGCACTTTCTCCTTTCTCTTCTGGGGGGTTCCGTTGACTTCCAGTTTCTGGCTGCTCCCCGTGGCTTCTCTTTCTGTATCCAATCTCCCTTTCTTACAAAGACTTCAGCCATATTGGATTAAGGCCCATCCTCCTTCAGTTTGGGCACACCTTACCTAATAACATCTTCAAAGGTCCTATTGGCAAGTGGGTTCCCACCCACAGGACCTGAACATGCCTTTTATGGAGGATGTGATTCAATCCCCAATAGGTACATCTAACATTTATATTTGCTAGGCCTTAAGAGCATAAAGAAGTGTAATAAACAGTACTTGTAGCAAGGAGAACGTGTGCCACTGCAAATGCAGGACAGAGATTTAAAAATGGGACAGGCAGTCTGAGGTAGTTAATATTGGGAGGTGGAAATGTCTTCCTGCAGGGAGGACTGGCATTAGGTCTTAAAGGGAGAGCAGGACTCAGCTGAGCTGAGAAAGGGCATTCCATTTGAGACAATGGTTTGGCTAAAGAAGAAAATGCAACTTTGATTGCAAAAACTCCCCCAAAGATTCTGATTTAATTGATCCAAGGTGCAGGTGGGCAGCAGGATTTTAAAAGTTACACTGGCTTTTTTTTTTTTTTTTTTTAGGAGGTATGGGGGTTTGAACCCCGGGACCTCATCAGTCAGAGGCAGGCACTCAACCATTTAACTACATCCGCTCCCCACACTGGTGATTTTAATGTCTAGCCAGGGTTGAGGACCATTGCTATAGAGCAGGGGTTCTTAACCTTTTTTTGTCCCATGGGCCCCTTTGCTAGTCAGGCGAAAACCACAGACCCCTTCTCAGAATGTAGTGGCAGGTAGTTTTATGACACTCAACATCAGAGGTCAGAGAAAATAAAGATAAGTTGATTTTTTTCCAGGTCAAGCTCACGAACCCCCTGAAATCTTTCCACAGACCCCTTGGGGGTCCGTGGACCCCTGGTTAAGAACCCCTGCTATAGGAGCTATTAATCAGCAGCACTGGCCTAACCTGGGAGCTTCTTGAAAAGCAGAACCTCAGGCCTCATCCCAGAACCTGTGGGATCAGAATTTGCATTTTCATGAATCGCAGGTGTCCTGTATGCTCAGTAAAGTTTGAGAAGCACTGCTGCAGAGAAAAGGTGAGAAATATGGTTGAAGAGGGCCAGATTACCTAACTAGATTTTCCTGAGCAGTGCTAGGTGAGGAATGAGTTACAGGTGTGCAGTGATCTTGACTCCTCCAAGCCCTTAGGGCTGCTTTTACTTATAGTCAGTCAAGAAGTCTCCTCTGGTTATCTCTATGTGCTGCACAAATATTATCGCATTTCTATGGGTGCCTTGAGGCAAAAGAAAAAAAAGGGTAGAGAGAAGCACTAGCTAGAGACTTTGGACTGCACCCTGTCCGTGGTGAAGATCCCCTGAGGATTTTTGATCAAAGTATGCTACATGTACCAAGTTGTGGTCTAGGAAGATTATCCTCACAGATTATCCTGAGGGAGTAGACAGGTGGAAGGAGGGTGTAGTAGAGTCCAGGAGACAGGTTAGAGAACAGTATCAATAATTTACTCACAAGGTGAGAAAGCACAAGACTAAAGAACATGGTAATGCTTAAGAATCCAAATAACTCTTAAATCCCCATCCCCAAATCTTCAGGGTGAAGTTTGGAAAGAATTACAAAAGATTTCTTTGTACCTGTTTGGAGACACCTTATAACTTTTGTTGCTTTTACTTTATCCTTGTGTGGCATTCTCTCAAAAGGGTCAGGAAAGTTGATTAAAATCTACTTGGCATAAATAAGGTCATAAACATTCAGCTCTCACTCTGCATGATCCCTCTGATTCTTGGTGGGTGGGATCATCTGATTTGAGGGTTTTCTTGATTTCAAAGGAGAAAGGAAAACAATGATGGTCATCATTTGGTGAATGGGCAGAGAGGAGGAATTTCAGGAAATGGAGAGGTTAAAAGTCCAAGTATGAAAGGATTGCTGTTGTGAAGGACTCGGCCATAACTTCTAGTTGGGACAACATTTATAGGAGAATCCATACATTCCTTGAGATGATTTTGTTTAAAAAAAAAAAAAGTTGAAATTATTGGTATTCTCATTTGCTTACTCTTCAAGTTGTATCTCTTAGGTCAATAGGTATTTATTTAGTCCTGATACTTAAAGTACTGTGGTATCCATTTATTTTCTAATAACTTACCTAGGGTTTATTTCCTTTTCTTTTATATGAATGTATCCTACCTCCCCAAATAGTACCTCAAAGACATGGATCATGTCTTCTTCTTTTTCTCCCAGAGCTTTGCCAGAGCTTTGCCTTCCAGTAAATGTGTGCAAAATCATGCGGCTTTCCTAAGATGGGTCATTTCCTTTAGGAATAGATCTATGAAACAGCGGTTTCCTTGGGTGCTCATAATTGGACGTAATAAAAAACAATACGCCATATACTTTTTTGTTTTCTGAGTTTATTTCTAGTGGAAAAAATAAGAGAAGACGAGAAGGCTAAGGAACCTTCCAAAATACGGTGTAGTTAAAAATATTGTCAAAGCCAAAGCAATACTATCAGATAAACACTGGTAACTTTTTGTACTTTCTGTGACTCATTTCAAAACAGGAGCTTTAAAAAAAATTGTAGAAGTATAGCATCTTAGTAAACATCCCTGTTTTTCCCATCTTTTTATATGGTACCATTTTCCTTGGTTGCTTTTTTCATCTCACCATTTGGGTTTCTTTCTCTTTTTTTCTTTCTGTTTGGAAGTGATACCATTTGTTGTAGGAATGTAACTCCTGGCCATGTTTGTAGTCAAGAGTGTCACTCGTCATCTGGATGTGACCCACTAACATGTTTAACTGTTAGATTGTTTTTTATGGGAAATACATTGACCTTAAACACTTTACCAATTTTATTTAGTTCCAAATCACAACATGCTATTTTCATCCCTTTGATTGGAATTAGGAAACCTACTACTTACCAAAATTCAAAAAGCATATATATTCTGAAACTTGGGACACTGAAAAATTCTCAGTGTTACCTAAATCTTGGAGGGGGAGGGGATATTTTAATTGCAGCCTGTTGTGATATTTGACATTATAGTAAAAGAATGGTGTATTACAAGTAGAAAAATAGCTTGACCAGAAAGAGTGAAACTGCTTTACAAGAGTAAATCAATACTTAAAAATTTTAAAAAGTGCAGGCTGGGGAAAACCTCTTTAAAGAATTCCTTAATGAATCAATCAGTAGTTTATATCCTTAAAGAATTTTTTATGGTATAATAATGAACATTTATAACAGAACAAAAATAAGCCATTTCCTAACATTAGCCTCTCTGTCTACGGAGGTCATAAAAATTGTTAATGCAGATGAGGTTGCCTTCTGTTGTGTGATGCTAATAGGAAATGGATCATTGCGGTTTATGGGGTACTTAGCCATTTTGGTTCATGATAAATGGCTGACTTCAAGTGACATTCCTTCACTGATTTCCCACTATTCATCACTTGAGAGAATGGGATCCAAACATGAAGTTGATTTTGAAGTTGTCAGGAGTTTCACTATGGTGTAAATCCTTCATAAGCCAATGTTTTAATTGATTTAGGAAGAAACAGTATGAATGAAACACTCATAAATGTTTTATGCTCCTGTTTTCTTTTGTTCAAAACCTAGTTTTGTGAAACTATCGTATCCTGCTTTAACTTCTGTTGCTTCTTCCTTTCCCCCTCCCCCTTTCCAAACATTCTGCAGTTTTGAAAACGCCTTAGATTTTATCTTGCAGATGCTTTGATGTAATTATATTGTTTTGCTCTATAAAAGCCCCAAACAAGCAGAAAAAGGGAACGTATTTTCAACTTTATGTCTACCTATATGCTAGGCATTATAAAACTTGTCTGGAAAAACTTTCACTGCTGTGTTCTTGCTATTATCCTATATTCTCCCCTTTCTCACCATCTTTTTTTGAAATACTT
>PVKH010039836.1:0-11135 GCA_004027955.1 Chaetophractus vellerosus | reverse complement strand
TCCGTTCCAGGGTGGCTCCATTCCGTTTCCACGGGGGGCTCCGCTCCATGTTTTGCGGGCAGCAGTCCTCCATGTTTTTGCGGGCTGCTGGCTTCCGCTTTCGCGGGCAGCAGCTCCGCTTTTCACGGGTGACCTTGCCATGCCCGTGGGGGCTCAGCCCTGCCCGTGGCGGCTTTTTGCCTTGCCCACGGCGGCTCTGGCCCGCCCACGGCGGCTTGCCTTTCTCAAGGCGGTCTGCCCGCTCAGAGAGGTCCCCGGGAACCGAACCCGGGGCCTCCCATGTGGTACACCGGCGAGCTCTTTATCCACTGAGCTATCTAGCCGGGCCCAGATTCCATGTTCTTGATGCACAAGATACCCACATATAAGTGGGGAAAATAAGACATTTCCTCGATTAAGTCAACAACAAATACATGTATTCCATCCTGACTTCAAAACATTTATTTTAAAATATTAGCATTTGAGGAATACCACAATAATGCTTATACTCCATTTCTCAGGGGACTTAATATTAAAACAAAATAAGTAAGAACGCAAGATAGGTGCACAGAGGAGGTGGGAGATGTGCTGGGGTTTTTCTGTCTCTCTCTCTGTCATTATAACTCTACAGCCCATCTCCTCAATATATCCACTCATTTCTTGACTTGGCCCACTCTGCTACAGCCCAGTACGACTCTGGCTCATGCCAGTCTCAAGACAGAAGAGTGGACCAAGAAAGGCAGTGCTAGTTAAGGAGAGGTTCTTAACGCTCTGGGGCTCAAGCACCATTGAGCATCACAGAGGTTCTTCCCACAGGGTCACTAACTCATCCTGTGCAGTATTCATTAACTTAAGATATCTGCCCTTTGCATGAATAAACTACTTGACGTCAACCCTTAATTAAAACAAGACATCACATCTCAGAGGTGAAGAGAAGACAGACTAAATGGACTAATATGATGAGACCTCTTTGTTTTCATAACAAAGACAGGTGACACAATCAAAATCTATAAAACTAATGAAATCACAGATCAAACAGGAGTGTCTTCATCCACCAAAATTTCATTATTCTCGAACTAAAGGGCTTCCTCTGATGTTCCCAAAGCCTTGCTAACATGTAGAACTCATTGTCCCAGGAATATTTACCTATCTCAGACACAAGCCTTCTCAGAGCTATTCCATTTCTATTCTGATTCCTTGTAGGACGTGGCTCAAACCTTACCCTCTGAAAGTTACTTCAGAGGCCCTTCCATAACATGCCTAGGTGCCTATGACCTACAACCAGGATGGACTCTGGAGCTGACCCTACAGAGCCATTTTTACAGTCATGTGTATCTAGCTTCCTTCATTGATACCAACCAATTCTGAGAGCCATTTTTTCTAACAGAGGCAGAAGCAGATGAGTCCATGGATTAAAATGTTTAAGATCCTCTGAAAAAATGACCCCAAAGTGGACCCACCACTACATGGAACTACTGGTTCTCCTCCACCCGGAATCCCCAATGGAGCACCCCTCTTTGCAGGATCAACCACAGCACCCCCTAAAACTCCAGCTCAGCTTTTAGTAACCAAGCAGTAGTCCACACTGAAAGAAAAGGTACTCTTGGCTACATGATGATTATTTAGGGAATTACTAAGTTTTAGAAAATTGGGTTGAGAACAGAAATATTTCTTTTTGTGAGATGCTGGCAAACAGAGCTACAATCTGTTTGTTAGATGATGACAAAAAGAGCCTTTAAATTGATACTTGAACTCTGTATAAAGGTTTTACTTTAATTTTCATATAATCCCTCTAACTAGGCCTATGAAGGCAGGACAAATACCCCTACTAGAGAAATAAGACAACTTGGACATAGGTGAAGTAAGCCATACAGTGGCAGAATCAAGATTAGAACTCAGGTTTCCCGATTCTAAAGCCATTGCTCTTTCCATGAGGTCATGCTGCTAAAGTTCCTCACCTTGGTCGAACACTCAGCTCCGGGATGGTTCGAATAAATTTGGGGTGACTTATTGGGAGAAACCTAGAGAAACAAATAAGGTCAAATAATTTCTCTTATTCTCTGTAACACTGTGATCTGGAGATAAGGACTTCTCTCTACTCCACCCCAAACCCAAGTTACTTTAAAAGAAAAAAACAAGCATCCTGCTCCTTCGCCACACCACCCCCTGGTGGGAGACAGGTCAGGTCTGAGGCTTTCCAGTCTCATCCTTTGCAGCAAACTCCAAGGAGCTGGTTCATTTTCCACTACAGCCTGAAAGAATTTCCCTTCTAGATTATGTACTCTAATTTTTTCATTTTAAAGATAAGGAAATTGAAGTCTAGAGAAGATAAATAACATACTGAAGAACCCACAGTTAATTATTGAAATTAATTTGCAAATTATTAGCCAGACTTCAAATTCCTGCTGTTTTTCTTGTTACAGCAAAAACTTCAGAGACAATAATGCATGCTGTAACTAGATTTAAAGTAAACGAGTATAATTAAAGTGTGCAGTGGAGGAAGATGATAACAACTGCTGGTGTATACTAAGCAAATAGTTGTGTGCCAGGCAACCTGGTAGGCACACCACACACCACATTTCTCTTTCAATCTTCTCAACAACTCTACAAGGTAGTCACTAATATACTCTCACTTTACAAATTAGGAACATAAAACTCAGAGTGTTAAGTGACTGTTAGAATATGGTTGCATAATTTTAAGTGGCAAATCTGGAATTCAAACCCAGGTCTGACTCTAAACCCGTGCTCTTAACTAGTACCCTACAGTCCAATTAAAAATAAATAAATAAATAAATAAATAGGCACCAGGCAAAAGGAATCTCTGATGAATACCTTTGTTAACTTAAAAGAGGATCTGTGAAACTGCACAACACAGTGAACCTTAAGTTAAACAATGGACTGTAGTTAATACTACAATTATAAAAATGTGCTATCATCACTTATAACAAATGTGCCAATGCAGGGGTGGTATATGGGAACCCTGTATTTTATGCATGATTTTTCTGTAAACCTACAACTTCTTTAGTTTAAAAAAAAAAAAAAAAAGAGAGCGAGAGAAACTGACTTACACTCAATTGTCTGGGACTTGTCAATGTTCCCTTTCCTTCTCCCACAATTACAACAATCTCCTCTCAAAGCCCTAGGCTGACCAACTCACGCCTATCCCCCAAAGCCTCCATACTTGAATGTCTTCACGTCTCGGCCTCCAATCACCCGGGCAGTGACTGTCTTCCCAACTTTCAGCTTGACAGTAGGAGAGGTGCCCACTGGAACATCATCTAGAATGTGGGAGGCATGGATACAGCCAATGATGCCATCTTCCAGGGTCACAACCACATGGGTGGCCTTAATGGACTTGACAGTGCCTGTGACCATGTCCCCAATGGACAGGGTATGCTTCTTCACAGCCCCTACAACCAGAGCTGGATCCACTTCCTCATCCTCGTCTACTGTCTCAGACTCCTTCCGGGTTGGCCCCATGGTCCTCTTAGCAGCTGGCCCCTCGACAGCCAAAAGAAGACCAGTCATTCCTGGTTCTGTGGTCTTGAGGGTTAGGGAGACACCCTGTCCCACGTGCAACTTCTCCGAGTCAAAGCGGAAGGTGTCATTGAGGTGAGAAGTCAGGGAGAAAGCTGCCAGGTGACCAGTCTCTACCAAGGAGGCGATGGCAAAGGACTCCTCCAAGTGCTGCACAATCGCCTGGTGTTCACTGCCTCTCTTCAGCTGGAAAACAGAGAAAATCTACTCTCTCCACTTTCCTTACAGAGCATGGTCACTTGTTCAGAGGCCCCATGAGCAGGAAGGGGATGGGAAAAAACCCAAGTCCAGGGGCCCAAGGCTGGTCTGAGCTCTAACAAACAATCTTCACTCCCTGGACCTTGCTTTCCTCTTCTGTAAATGGAACTAATGACTCAGAAATTTAAGTTATTTAGGTAATTCTGAATGCCCAGCCAGGTGGCTCCTAACAGCTTCAAGACACTACAATTCTTCTTTTTCCCCCTCAGGAGGTACCAGGGATTGAACCTGGGACCCGTACATGGGAATCAGGCATTTAACCACTGAGCTACACCTGCTCCCCAAGACACTATGAATCTGAGTCCCTTAGTCTTGGTAGCTCTCCACCCAGTTCATTTACTCTTCCCATGATTCAGCAAACTGCATAATTACTCAAAACTTACCACGTGCAAGACACTTGGCCTGTCTCTCCCCCAAATCCAAACTGTACTCATACCCTGATATGTACAAGCTTTACTTGAATTATGAAATGACCTACTAAGAAACTTAGTGAGGGGCTAATATTGTTTTCTATTCTCTTGTTGTCTCTCTCAAAGTCACTCTTAAAATTTTAAGCGACTAGAGGTTAAGGATTATATCTATACAATTTTCTGTACCCTATGCAAGGAGGTGCTTAATAAGTGCTTAAGACAATAACCAAATATATGTCACCTAGAGAAAAAACTACGAGTTTTGAGATTTCCCTCAAACTCATTCTCATGTCACAGAAAAATGTAAAAGGAGGCAAGACAGGAGAGAGTGGGGAGGAACAGCCTGGAGGTCAGAACTACCCACAGGCATGTTCTGTTTAGCTCAGGCAGTGTTTAATTAAAATTTTTTTTAAAATTTCTTTTTAAGTTTCCAACATTTATAAATCAAGAGATTTCAAATAAAATCCAAATTCTGCCTTTAAAAATCAAAGACTTAGCAACACTAGACCCAGCTATTCCCACCTGGCAACAAACCTGATGGAGCTGAGCAGTCTCTGCCTGTTGCAGACAGGCATGCAATCTCTAGTGGTCAGAGTCCTAACCCTACCAATCCCCAGCTCACCTGGCCTACTCACTCATTTAGGTTACCTGTTTGGCCCTAAAGGGTGACCATAATTTACCATCTGAGGGCCCGGCTAGATAGCTCAGTGGATAAAGAGCGCGCTGGGATACCACATGGGAGGCCCCGGGTTCGGTTCCCGGGGACCTTTCCTAGCGGGCAGACCGCCTTGAGAATGGCAAGCCGCCATGGGTGGGCCAGAGCTGCCGTGGGCAGGGCAAAAAGCTGCCACGGACAGGGCAAAAGCCGCCACGGGCAGGGCAGGTCGCCCGTGAATGGAGCGCAGCCAGCCACCCGCGAACTGAAGCAAGAGCCGGCCGTGAATAGAAGCAGAAGCCGCCCACAAGCGGGGAAAGCCGGGCCTGCGCAGTGACCAAGTTCGGCGCGTCCCCGCAACGGGGGGGAAGGGGAGATATGTAATAAAAATAAATAAATCTTTAAAAAAAAAAAAAAAAAAAGACAAACACTGGGAATTTCTGGACAAAACCATTCGCCCTGCCTATAGGCATGTGAGTTAGAGCCCCTGAGCTCCGTATGTGCTGTTGAAGGGGAGTTTAACATGAAACCACGGAAATGCGGGTCATGAGCAAGCTTACCTTTTTAGCTTTTCTATTCACCAAATCTTGGCAAAGGGAAACATGTACTTCCAACTTTAATGTATCAACACTTAATATGACAGCTGTCTTTTTCTGTCCAGATTCCACCTCCTGCCCTGCAGTGCGGAACCAAACAGCATGATCAGAGCAGGGTGAAGGGAGGACAGCACCTCTACTGGTTAAGGTGCTACCTCCAGGAGCCCTGCAAACTCTCAGGCCTAAGAAAAGAAAGAGGACATATGTCCCGGGTCTATATGGGCCAAAGCTAGGAAAACAAAAGGTCTACCTCCCATAGTTTAAGGTCAGGTGGGCCCTAATGTATGCATCCTGACATACAAATACCTAAATTTATCCAATTACAACAATAATAGGACTTTTACCTACGACACCTTTAGCATGTCTTGATTTGAGTTCATGCAAGGTAGGCACGCCAAAAACTGCTATTGAATCAAATCATTTACCCTATGCATTTGAAAATTCTGTATCCAGAAGAGGGGGCAACAGGCAAAGGATTTCCCCCACCAACCTCAATGGGTGAGACAAAGCCTCCTGCACTCACCTGCGCGGTGGTATTTGCTGGCTCTGAGGACCAGGTCGGGCACTGGGCCCCCACTGAACACCACAGAGCCATCTTCTAACACCTCCTGTACTTCTAGGTCAAGGACCATTCCGGGGGTCATCTCAGCCAGAGTCTGGATCAATACAGAGTCTGCCAGAGACCCAAAGAAAACAGGGATTAGTAAGATGAAACACTCTTACCCTTCTTTTCCTCTGGAATTATATTGCCACCGTGGAGGACAGTGGAGTATTGGAACCACTGTCAAGGTAAAATTATTTTTGCAAAACTGTCCAGTATCCATGTATCTTGTCAGAAGCAAAGTGACCTGTGCGCCTTGCTAATTCCACATGGCCACATTTCATAAAAGCCCACAAATATCAGAAGCATAAGTATTCTCTTGGTTTCTGAATTTTCATGCTTTTTTTTCAGAATCTACCCTCACAAGTCTCTTGCTCCCAAATCCCATTAGGGTTCCAACAATCCCACACCATGGTTCAAAGTCTAAAGAGGGTCAGAATAACAACCCCTTATGAAGTTTTCTAGCAGGTTCCTGTCTACTTTATCTTCCAATATATACCCACTGAATAAAGGAATGAAAAGTGAAGAAGTGAAAGAATTTACAACAAATGAAAACTTGAGGCCAAAGAACTAAAGGAAACTGATTGTGATGGGGGGTGGGGGGGAGAGGCATGCAAGGAGGATTTCTGGGATACAGGTAATGATTTTTATCAACATCTGAGCGGTAGTTAAACAGAGGTGTTCAATTTATAATGTACTATACACTTAATGATTTGTGCACTTTATGAATGTCATACTTCCATAAAAAAAAAAGTTTATCAAAAATCTGTTTTATCTTGGGAAGTTCAGTGACTCATCCCATTAACAGGCAGGCATAATTCACAACCCACTCTTCCCCCCAACCATCATCCTCTGCCTTCCCGCCCGCCCCAGACAAGGCCCCCAGGCCCCCACCTCGGTTGCTCATGAGGCTACGCACGCCCTGCAGCTCCTCTAGGCACTGGCTCAGGAGGAGAAGGCTGGTGGTAGACAAGTCCCCCAGAGTGCAGTCCGACAGCCGCAGCGACAGCAGCATCCGCTGCTTCTCCTCGTCCACGTTGGTCACCTTTGCAACCACCGTCTGACCCTCAACAAAGTGGTCACTTGTGGAGGTCACAAATTTGTCACTCATGATCTGAGGGGAAGAGTAGGAAGAAAATCGGGAAAGGAAAGGAAGTCTCCATGAAGGCCATCCACATAATGTGCCCAGAAGAGTGTGCTGGGGGTGGGGGGGAGTGGGACCCAGGCAGGTACCCCCAGCCCTTGCTGAGAGCAGGTCTACTCCCCTGAGAGGGAACCAGCCAAGACCGTACATTTGCCAAGTAGCACGCCTGAAAACCTTTCAAAGGATTGAATATCCTGCTCCTTCCCACTAACCCTCAGATTTCATGACCCTGTTCTCACTCCTCAAAGGGCCCTGAGGGAGGTGTGCCCCTGTGCATGGAACTGAACTTACGGCTTTGGGAGCCAGTCCACTGAGACCCGAGGGGAACTGGATGAACACACCGTAGTCCTTGATGCTCTTTACAAAGCCAATGAGCAGCATTCCAGGATGGATTTCTGAGAAGTTCTTTGGATCCTGGCCACCTTCTATTGTGGAAACCAAGGCTGGTTTCCTGCAAAGGAGCTGGTGGCACTTCATCAAGGAATGTTCCAGGAAGGGCAGATGGAATATCCATCTCCTTTCTCCGCTCTACACCTTCTGCTACTACAGGGACTCTGAGGGTGGTCCACATTCCAGCAGCACCAGCAGAATCCAGAATTTGTTAGAAATGTAAAATTTTGAGCACAACCCCAGACCTACTAAATTAGAAATTCTGGGAATGGAGCCGAGCAATGTGTTTTATCAAGCCCTCTAGGTGATTCTGATGAACACTAAAGTTTCAAAATCACCATTGTACTCCTTTCCTTTTTAACTCTTCTCCAGATGACTAGAAGGGACCAAAATGGAAATGGCTCATCCCTGTGGTCTGGTAGCCGGCTTGATCCTCCACTATTGCCATCTTCACACTAATCAACCCCATTTCACCTCTTCTGCCAGTCTTCACTCTCAGGCGATTTTATTTTACCTTCTGTGAGAAAAGAGGCAGCATCTCTTTCAAAGCACCACACAAAACCAAAGGGAATATTTCTGAGTCCCATATTCTAAAGAGGGGGACAAAGCGGGAAGGGAGGAAAGGAGGCTGGAAGCTACCTCATTAATTGTTCCAAGTCAAGGGACAAGCACCAACCATCCCAGAAAGCTAGAGGTGCACTGGGAACATCCCACTGGGCCTTGCACACTACACCACCTCTTCCCCAACACCCTGCACAGGCGTTCCTCCTGGACTGCTACCCACCCCAGCTATGTCTCTCCCTGACCACCAGCATCTGTTAGCAGCATGTCTTCAACCCTGCTCTTACTTTCCACCAGGGAAGTAGAATGGAAAGTGCAGGCTTGGTCACTGGTTTGGTTTTTTGTTTGCTGTTTTGTTTTTGTTTTTTCAATTAGAGACGTTATGAGCTTACAAAACAATCACACATAAAATGCAAAATTCCCATACATCACCCCTCCACCAAAACCTTACACTGTTGTGGGACATTTATTACAGATTTATGAAAGTATATGACCAGACTATTACCATTATACTGGTTTGGTTTTTTTGTGAGTTTTTCTGAGATCAAATGACTGTTTTACTTTTTTTCCCATTGGGTTTCCAAGAACAGAACCAGACCCAGAATTTCCCACCTGAGGGCCCATGCCTCCCCCACCTCCCACTGTTCCACTGATATCAGTAAAGGATACAACACGCCCTTCAGACCGGCTTAGACACAGGACTCTGTGGAGGATGTCGCCTGCCTGGAGCCAATGGTACAACAGCGGGCCATTGGCAATGTGGTCTGACAGATGAGTGGTGGGAAGGAAAGCAGGCGTGTTGTGGGGCAGGACAGCCACCTCCAACCCGTCTTTGGTCTTGTCTAAAACCTTCACATCCACCAACTATCCAGGAAAAAAAAAGACAAAAAACACCACCTGTCTTGAGCCGGAAGCAAACTAATATGAATCAGGCAAAATTCAGAGGCATCAAATACCAGCACTGGTAATCACTGAGAGGCCAAGATCAGAGAAGCAGCTCTCCACAACCCCACCTACCCGCCAGTACACAAAAACATGGCTCACTCATACCAAGTCCCATTTCTGGACTCATCATCACTACTCTCCCGAGTCCCTCTACCATGTGCATCCCAGAGGACAGACAGTCTTGCAGGCTGTTCCTAGGGACCAGAGAGGAAAGAGGGCAGCAGCAGTATGGAACCCTCCTTTCCTGGACCGCTTCCATTTGGTCTGGCACCCAGGAAAGAACATATATGAGGACCTCTCTCAAGAACACCTCTATCTTTCCCCTCCCTGGGCTCCAGTAGCCCATGTGTCAGTGGTATCCTGCTCTCTGCCACTGTAAAATAAAATGACTTGTCTGGAGATGTCCACGTACCTGCCCAACATTAACAGCTCTTCCTTTCTTCTGACTCTGTCCCACATGCTCTTTGTTTGGTTCTGAATCATTCAACAGCTTGAAGGATAAGAGCATCCTCTCTTTGGATGGCTCACAGCTCAGCACTACAACCTTCACCACCTGGTAAGAAACCCACACATGCATGGCTAATTCCTACCCAGCAAGCCTTTCAGGCCCTGAAGTGTGGTGCCCTCCACCAGTGCTGTTAAAGGCCTTAAGAGATCCACCAAGAACTTGGACCAAATCAGAATCAGAAGGGAGTGAGAAGCAACAAAGGTACTGGAGCTACTCAGAACCCTCAAGTCAGCCTTTCAGATGAAAGGAAGACATGAGTTTTTTTGATTCAACACAAAGTTTTAAAAAATTCTTTTTCCTAAACAGACCCAGACTCAGTGGTGTTACAGCACTGCCCCCTGTGGTGATAGTGGCCTCAGAACAATTTCTGATGTGAGGGACACCCAATTTTTATAGGTAGAGATTGATTTCTTCCAGGTTACGTGCCTAAGTCCATTAGTGTGTCAGCATCCACTGAACCCACCTGAGGGCTTCTGTTTTGGCCCCCATCTCCTGCACTTAGCTGGTTCAGGCCTACTGCCCCATGTGTTGTTCTTTGTTCCCTTAAAAAGCAGCCCTCCTCCTACTCCTTCAAATCTGTTCGTGGGGTCACCAAGAATAGGGGTCTGTCCCATGGAAGGGTTACCTGGCCAGGATAAAACACCCTGCCTGGGTCAGGGATATACTCTGTACTGAGCTCATGCTTGGGCACCAGGCCCTGCACATCATTGTAGAACTTCACAATGCATCCACAGTCCTTGACCCTGATGATGAAGCCATGAGTCTGCAGAGAGGGCTTGGCATCAGCATAGCAGGTGATGGCAGGCAGCTTGGACCCTACCAGGGTTTTTTTCAGGGTCAGCATCAGCTTCTTGGCTTCCGGGTCACAAAGCAAAACCTACGGAAAGAATACTGGCCATTACCAAGTTACCCACGATCAAGAGCTCCTCTGAGCTGGACTCTGCAGCCCCTGAACCCAAAGGCCATAGTTCATTCCCTAAGAACCTGCTGCTGTCTCTTTCCCTGAGAATATTATCAATGGCAGATCCTCCCCATTTCCTGATGGATGAGAATCTAGGGAATATTAATCTACATTTCAAATACACTTCCTCCAGGAAGTTGCTGTAAACGTCCTCCTCTTGGTCCTGCAGCAACATTCATTATCTCATGATACCTCCAGAGTGTCCTGTGCTGCAGTTAGCTACTACAGTGCCTTAGCGCCCTGCCAGACAACCTTGCCTCTAGTCTGACAACTGCACACAGAATGGCTGAACCAAATCTTCCTAGTTCTGTCCTTTCTTAGCTATAAACTAAGAGATGCAGCCATCTCTCATCCCTCAAAAGGTCATCTCTTTCAGGGCAGAGAAATCCCTCTATTTCTAACCCCAATACCACTCCCACAAAATTCTGCACCAATGAGAATCAATAACTTTTGCTGATTCAATAATAATGAAATAAAGTAAAAATCATACCAGGTCCCATGCTAAGCACTTTACATTATCAAATTTAATCTTCACAACCTGTTAAGCAAACTCTTTGGATTCAAACCTTTATTATAAAGCACCCACATTT
>PVKH010039835.1:0-11141 GCA_004027955.1 Chaetophractus vellerosus | reverse complement strand
ATCAGAATAAATCCAAATAGACCTACTCCAAGACACATACTACTCAGAATGCCAAATGTCAAAGACAAAGAGAAAATTCTCAGAGCAGCAAGGGAGAAGCAAATCATCATGTACAAGGGACTTAGCGCAAATTTCTCTTCAGAAATCATGGAGGTGACAAGACAGTGGTTTGATACAATCAGGAAACTGAAAGAGAAAAACAAAAGAATCCACCTTTGCAGGAAATACTAAAGGGAGTGTTAGAACCTGAAAGAAAAAGACAGGAGAGAGGCTTGGAGGAGAGTATAGAAGAAAAGATAACCAAAAGAGTAAAAAGACGAACAAAAGTAAGATGACATATGAAAACCAAAGAATAAAATGGAGGATATAAATAGTGCATTTACAGTAATATCATTGAATGTAAGTGGATTAAACTCCCCAATCAAAAGATACAGGCTGATAGAATGGATAAAAAAAAAAATCAGCCACCCATATGCTGCTTACAAGAAACTCACCTTAGACACGGATACAAACCGGCTGAAAGTGAAAGGCTGGAAAAAGATACTCCACATGAATAGTAACCAGAAAAGAGCAGGGGTAGCTATACCAATATCAGGCAAAACAGACTTTAAATGCAAAAAAGTTTTAAGAGACAGAGAAGACCATTATATATTAATAAAAGGGACGATCCACCAAGAAGACATAACAGTCATAAATATGATGCACCTAACCAGGGTGCCCCAAAACACATGAGACAAACTCTGGCAAAACTGAAGGGAGAAATAGACATTTCTACAATAATCATTGGAGACTTCAACACCCCACTCACATCATTAGATAGAACAACTAGACAGAAGATCAACAAGGGAACAGAGAACTTGAACAATATGATAAGCAAGTTACACCTGACAGATATACACAGAACACTGCATCCAAACTCAGGGGGTTATACATTCTTCTCAAGTGCCCATGGATCTTTCTCCACATGTTAGGTCACAATGCAGCTCTCAATAAATATAAAAAGATTGAAATTATACAAAGCACCTTCGCAGATCATAATGGAGTGAGACTGGAAATCAATAATAGACAGGAAAAAAGTAAATTCGCAAATGTGTGGAGGCTGAACAACACATTCCTAAATAATCGGCGGGTCAAAGAAGAAATTGCAAGTGAGATCAGTAAATATATTGAGATAAATGAAAATGAGAACACAACGTATCAAAACTTATGGGATGCAGCGAAGGCAGTCTTGAGAAGGAAATTTATAGCCCTAAGTGCCTATATTAAAAAAGAAGAAGGAGCTAAACTCAAAGACTTAACTGAACAACTAGAGAAACTAGAAAAAGAACAGCAAACCAATCCAAAAGAAGCAGAAGGAAAGAAATAATAAAGATTAGAGCAGAAATAAATGAAAATGGGAACAAAAAAAAAAATAGAGAAAATCAACAAAACCAAAAGCTGCTTCTTTGAGAAGATCCTAGCTAGACTAACAAAGAAAGAGAAGATGCAAATAAATACAATCAGAAATGAAAGGGGGAAAGTTACAAATGACCGCACAGAAATAAAAAGAATCATAAGAAGATATTATGAGAAACTATATGCCAACAAACTAGACAACCTAGATGAAATGGACAAATTTCTAGAAACGACAACCAACCTACTCTGACGCTACAAGAAATACAACAACTAACAAACCAATCACATTTAAGGAGATTGAATCTGTCATAAAAAAATCCCCCAGCAAAGAAAATTTCCAGGACCAGATGGCTTCACAGGTGAATTCTACCAAGCATTTCGAAAAGAATTAACACCAATCCTGCTTAAACTCTTTGAAAAAATTGAAGGAGGGAAAATTACCCAACATATTTTATGAAGCCAACATCACCCTAATACCAAAGCCAGATAAAGATACTCCAAGAAAAGAAAATTACAGACCAATCTCTCTAAAGAACATAGATGCAAAAATTCTCAAAAAACTACTTGCAAATCGAATCCAATAGCACATCAAAAGACTTATACATAATGACCAAGTGGGATTTATTCCTGGTATGCAAGTCTGGTTCAACATAAAATCAATCAATGTAATACACCACATTAACAAATTGAAGGAAAAAAAACCACATGATCATCTCAATCGATGCAGAAAAGGCATCTGACAAAATCCAGCATTCTTTTTTAATAAAAACACTTCAAAAGATAAGAATAGAAGGAAAATTCCTCAATATGATAAAAGTCATATATGAAAAACCCGCAGCAAACATCATACTCAATGAGGAAAGGCTGAAAGCTTTCCCTCTAAGATCGGGATCAAGACAAGGATGCCCACTGTCAGCATTGTTATTCAATATTGTACTAGAAGTTCTAGCTAGGGCCATTAGACAAGAAAAAAAAATTAAAGGCATCCAAATAAGAAAAGAGGAAGTAAAACTCTTACTGTTTGCAGATAACATGATCCTGTACTTAGAAAATCCTGAAGTATCCATGACAAAGCTACTCGAGCTAATAAATGAGTTCAGCAAAGTGGCAGGATACAAGATCAACATGCAAAAATCAGTCATGTTTTTGTACACTAGTACTAAACAACCTGAGGAGGAAATTACGGGAAAAATTCCATTTTCAGTAGCAACAAAAAGACTCAAATACCTAGGAGTTAATTTAACCAAAGAAGTACAGGACTTATATGCAGAAAACTACAAAAACAATGCTAAAAGAAATTTTAAAAGACCTAAACAAATGGAAAGACATTCCATGTTCATTGATTGGAATAATAAATATCATGAAGATATCAGTCTTACCCAAACTGATTTATATTCAATGCAATACCAATCAAAATCCCAACAGCTTACTTTACAGAATTAGAGAAGGCAATTACCAAATTCATCTGGAAGGGTAAATGCACCCGAATAGCCAAAACCTCTCTAAAAAAGAAGAGCAACATGGGAGGAATTTCACTGCCTGACCTTGAAACATTACAAAGCGACAGTGGTCAAAACAGCATGGTACAGGCATAAAGATAGACACATCAATCAGTGGAATAGAATTGAGAACCCAGAAATTAAACCCTCACATATACAGTCAACTGGTTTTTGACAAACCTACCAAATCCATGCTAATGGGAAAAAACAGTCTCTTCAACAAATGGTGTTGGGAGAACTGGATATCTATAACCAAAAGAATCTCACCCCCATACAAGAATCAACTCAAAATGGATCAAAGATCTAAATATAAAAGCCAGGACCATAAAACTACTAGAAGAAAATGTAGGGAAACATCTTCAAGACCTTATAGTAGGTGGTGGTTTCTTGGACCTTACACCCAAAGCACGTGCAACAAAAGAAAAAATAGATAAATGGGACCTCCTCAAAATTAAACACTTTGCACCTCACAGGACTGTCAAAAGGGTGAAAAGGCAGCCAACTCAATGGGAAAAAATATTTGGAAATCACATATCTGATAAGGGTTTAATATCCAGGATATAGAAAGAGATGCTACAATTCAACAATAAAAAGACAAATGAGGGGCCGGCTGTAGCTCAATTGGTAGGGCGCTGGTTTACCACATGGGAGGCCCCGGGTTCAGTTCCCGGGTCCTCCTTGAGCGGGCAGACTGCCTTGAGAAGGCAAGCTGCCATGGCAGGGCAAAGCCACCCTGGGCAGGGCAAGCTGCCCGCAAGCAGGCAAGGCCATCGCGCGGTGAGCTGACTCGGCGGGTCGCCGCAATGGGGCGGGGGGGGGGGGAGACAAGCAGACACAGAAGAACGCAAAAATGAACACAGCAAGAAACAAGCAGAAAGGCGGGGGATATTAAAAAAAAAGACAAATGACCCAATTAAAAAATAGGCAAAAGACATTTCTCCAAAGAAGAAATATAAATGGCAAAAAAACAAAAACAAAAACAAAACACATGAAGAAATGTTCAACATCACTCATGATTAGGGAACTGCAAATCAAAACTACACTGAGATATCATTTCACACTTATCAGAATGGCCACTATTAAAAAGACAGAGAACTACAAGTATTGGAGAGGATGTGGAGAGATAGGAAAACTTATTCACTGTTGGTGGGAATGCAGAATGGTACAGCCACTGTGGAGGACTGTTTGGCAGTTTCTAAAGAAGCTGCATATAGATTTTCCATGTGACCCAGCAATACCACCCAGAAGAACTGAAAGCAGTGACACAAACAGACATCTGCACACCGATGTTCATAGCAACATTATTCACCATTGCCAAAAGATGGAAACAACCCAGGTGTCCATCAACAGATGAATGGATAAACAAACTGTGGTCTTTTCACACGATGGAATATTATGCAGCTGTAAGAAGAAATGAAATTGTAAAGCATATGACAATATGTATGAACCTGGAGGACACTATGTTGAGCGAAGCAAGCCAGACACAAAAGGACAAATACTGTATGATTGCATTACTATGAACCAAATATATTGTGTAACATATTGTTTGATTCAAAAAATTTTTATATGTATCTAGTACATTTAATTGAGAAATGAATATATTTTTAAAAAAATAAAGTCGGCCTTGTATTAAAAAAAATAATAATTTGAACCCAGTTCTCTGCTTCCCAGACCTGCTTTCTGGCCCCTCCTCTTCTGACTTCACGGTCTCCCCCTTATTCCCCACTTCAGTTTTGGGTCCACCTACCTCCTAGAGGGCCTGCTCCAGAGACCTGGTAGGACTCTCAGAGGGAAACTCGGCCTGGAATTCTCCCTGGACTGCTGGAGCTGTGCTAAGGGGCGACTCTCCCTGCTCCTAGATATTGGGAGCTGCCTGGTTGGAGGGGGGACCCTTGACTTTCTTCTTGACCAAGGCGGGGCTTAATGGTACCGATTCCCTCCTCTGCTGCTCCAGGGCTGGTCTTGGGAAGAGCATGGGGGTGGCAGGTCTTCTTTGCCTTCCCTCAGGCCTTATCTCCCCAGATAAGATTCTTCCTTCTCTGGCCTGGGTCCCACCTCAGGGGAAAGGTCCTTATCACCCAGGTAGGCAATCAGCCTCTCAAATAGAGGAACTTTTTAAATTTTTTGTTACATATCCCCCCCTTTCTGCTTGCTCTTGCTGTGTGTTCATTTTTTTGTGTGTTCTTTTTTTTTTTTAAGATTTATTTTTTATTTATTACATATCCCACCCCCCTTTCTGCTTGCTCTTGCTGTGTGTCCATTCTTCTGTGTTTTTCTATGTCTGCTTCTTGTCTCCCCCCGTCTTTGCGGCAACGTGCTGAGTCGGCCCTCCGCGGCAGCGGCTCGCTCCGTTCGTGGGTGGCTCCATTCCCTTTTCACGGGCGGCTCCGCTCCATGTTTTGCAGGCAGCAGTCCTCCATGTTTTTTGCGGGCTGCAGGCTTCCGCGCTTTGCAGGTAGCAGCTCCGTTTTTCACGGGTGACTTTGCCCTGCCCGTGGGGGCTCCGCCCTGCCCGTGGCAGCTTTTTGCCTTGCCCACGGCGGCTTTGCCCCGCCCACGGTGGCTTGCCTTTCTCAAGGCCGTCTGCCCAATCGGAGAGGTCCCAGGGAACCGAACCCGGGGCCTCCCATGTGGTACACCAGTGCGCTCTCATCCACTGAGCTATCTAGCTGGGCCCTTGTGTGTTCTTCTATGTCTGCTTTTTTTTGTCTCCTCCTGTTGCGGCAACGCACCGAGTCAGCCCACAGCGTAGGCGGCCTGCCCCACTCATAGGCGGCTCAGTTCCGTTTCACAGGCAGCTTGGCTCCATTTTTCACGGGTGGCTCGGCTCTGTTCGCGGGTGGCTCATTCTGCCCGTGGCGGCTTTTTTGCCCTGCCCATGGCGGTTGCCCCCTCAAGGCAGTCTGCCCACTTGAAGAGGTCCCCGGGAACCGAACCTGGGGCCTCCCATGTGGTGTACTGACGCCCTATCCACTGGGCTACAGCCGGCCCCTAGAGGAACTTCTTAAAGCAGCAGCAAATTGGCCCCATCTGGTCTGCAATGGCTTTTCCTCTGCTGCCTACTAAGCCTGCCTCCTCCAGGAAGTCCTCCCTAACCTCCCATTCATTCATTCAGCAAACATTTCCCAAGCACTTGCTCCTGGGCGCTCTGGTGCTGTGATCCTGCAGGCATCAGAGCTGGAGCCCTTGCTCTGCCTGGGACCTACTGTGTGACCTTGGACAAAACACCCCCCTACCCTGGACTCCAGTTTCCTCATTTGAAATCGAGGGCATTGTCCTTGAGCAGTGGTTCTCAAGCTGTTAGAAATGCAGATGCTCAGACCCCACCCCATACCCACTGAATCAGAAACTCAGCAAGCTCTGTCTTTTGGATGCATGCACACATTTGAGGACCATTCTTTTCATCTTTTATAGTTACTGCTTTAGAGTTTACAAGCACTTTCACAAATATTATCTATTTGAGCTTCACAGAAGTCCTGAAAGCAAGATTGCCTTCCCTGTGTAGCTGGGGGTGGAGTAGAATGTAGTGATTCTGAACATGGACCTGGGTTCCTGCCTTAGCTTAACCACTCTTGAGCAGTATTGTCTTGGGTAAGTCAAGTAATTTTTCTGAGCCTCTGTTTCTCTTCTTTAAAATAGTACCCATGGACTTCTGGGAAGATGGGGGATTAGAGAGACATAGGACTTACTTCTCTCCCCCCAAAAATAGCTAGAGGACAGGCTGAAATGGCCTGAAAAAAATGTTCTAGGGTTTAGGACACCAGGGGAAGGCTGGGCACCACCTAGAAGATAGAGGGACAAAGGAAAAGAATCTTGGTGGGAAAACTCCTGAAGCTGAGCTGCTGGTGCCCATTCCCATACCCCTCGAGCAGAAAGTTTTGAATTCTCCAGCCTCTGGTGAGGGCTATGGACAAAGAGGGCTGCAAGGATCCTTCTTCCGGCGGAAAGGGGAGAGAGAGGGATCAGCCTAAGGCCGATTCAGCTTTTGGCCAACAAATTGGGTCTGCTGTGTTCCACAAGCCCTTCCAGGCCAGGTGGGGCCACGCCATTGTTTGCCCTGGGAGCTGGCACAAGATTAAGGAGATCCAACCCTCTGGAACACCCTCCCTACTGACAGGGACTGGCTGTTGAGGATGCAGAGGGGAGTGGCATTATTTCCTACCAGGGAAATGGGGGGCGGCTGCCAGCAAAGGTTGGAACAGCCTCTGAGAAAGTTTTATTTGTGAGACCCTGAATAGACTGAGGCAGCATCCTCTGTCACATTGTTCTGGTGGGGGTTGCAGTGAACAAATTCCTAAACACACAACAATCTACAATGACTCCACAAGAAACACAAAAATTCAACAAACACAATCACATTTAAAGAGATTGAATCTATCATCAAAAATCTCCCGAAACAGAAAAGTCCAGGACCAGATGCCTTCATAGGTGAATTCTACCAAGCATTTTGAGAAGAATTAACACCAATCCTGTTTAAACTCTTCTAAAAAATTGAAGAGGAGCAAAAATTACCCAACACATTTAATGAAGCCAACATCACCCTAATACCAAAGCCAGATAAAGATACTACAAGAAAAGAAAATTACAGACCAATCTCTCTCTAATGAACACAGATGCAAAAATTCTCAACAAAATACTTGCAAATCAAATCCAACAGTATATCAAAAGACTTATACATCACAACTAAGTGGGATTTATCCCTGGTATGCAAGGGTGGTTCAACACAAGAAAATTAACGTAATACAGCATATTACCAAATTGAAGGGAAAAAACCATATGATCATCTCGATCAATGCAGAAAGGCATTCGACAAAATCCAACATCCTTTCTTGATAAAAACACTTTGAAAGCTAGGAATAGAAGGAAAGTTCCTTAATATGATAAAGGACAAATATGAAAAACCCACCGCCAATATCATTCTCAATGGGGAACGGTTGAACGCTTTCCCTCTAAGATCGGGAATAAGACAAGGACGCCCACTGTCGCCACTGTGCTAGAAGTTCTAGCTAGAATTAGACAATCAGCTTACAAATAGAAAAAGAGGAAGTAAAACTCTATTTGCAGATGACATGATCCTATATTTAGAAAATTTTGAAATGTATACGACAAAGATACTTGAGCTAATAAATGAATTCAGCAAAGATACAAGATCTACATGCAAAAATCAGTAATGTTTCTGTACACTAGTATTGAACAATCAGAGCAAGAACTCAGGAAAAAATTTTGGTTTATAATAACAACAAGAAGACTCAAATACCTAGGAATCAATTTAACCAAAGATGTATAGGACCTATATTCAAAAAACTATAAAACACTGCTAAAAGAAATCAAAGTCCTAAACAATTGGAAAGACATTCTGTGTTCATGGATTGGAAGACTAGATATCGGGAACCCAAACTGCTTTATAGATTCAATGTAATACTAATCAAAATTCCAACAGCCTGCTTTACAGAAATAGAAAAGGCAATTACCAAATTTATTTGGAAGGAAAAGGGACCCAAATAGCCAAAAACATTCTTAAAAAAAGAAGAGCAATGTGGGAGGACTCACTGCCCGACCTTGAAACATATTACAAAGCTACAGTGGTCAAAACAGCATGATACTGGCATAAAGATAGACACATTGATCAGTGGAATAGAATTGAGTGTCCAGAAATAGACCCTCACCTCGATGTCCACCTTTGACAAACCTACTAAGTCTATGTTAATGGGTCAAAACAGACTATTCAACAAATGGTGCTGGGAGAACTGGATATCTATAACCAAAGAATGAAAGAGGTCCCCTATCTTACTCCCTATATAAGAATCAACTCAAAATGGATCAAAGACCGAAATATAAAAGTCAGGACCATAAAACTACTAGAAGAAAAGGTACAGAAACATCTTCAAGATCTTGTGGTAGGTTGTGATTTCTTGGGCCTTACACCCAAAGCACACACATAAATGGGACCTCCTCAAAATTAAACACTTTTGGACCTCAAAGGACTTTGTCAAAAGGGTGAAAAGGCAGCTGACTCAATGGGAGAAAATATTTGGAAATCATATATCCGATAAGGGTTTAATATCTATGATATATAAAGAGATGCTTCAACTCAACAATAAAAAGACAAATGACCTGAGTAAAAAATGGGCAGGGGAGCCTGTGTAGCTCAGTGGTTGAGCACTGGTTTCCCACATGTGAGGTCCCAGAGTTTCAGTCCCAGGTCCCAGTACCTCCAAACAAAAACAAAAACAAAAACAGAAACAAAAACAAAACACACATGAAAAAAATTCAACATCACTAGCGATTAGGGAAATGAAAAAGCTACAACAGGATATCATTTCACACCTATTAGAATGGCCACTATTAAAAAGCTGGAAAACTACAAATGTTGCAGAGAATGTGGAGAGATAGGAACCCTTATTCACTGTTGGTGGCAATTTAGAATGGTACAGCCACTGTGGAGAACTGTTTAGCAGTTTCTAAGGAAGTTGAATATAGATTTGCTATGTGACCTGGCAATACCACTACTAAGTATACATACCCAGAAGAAGTGAGAGCAGTGACACAAACAGACATCTGCACAGTGATATTCATAGCAATGTTATTCACCATTGCCAAAAGATGGAAACAACCCAGGTGTCCATCAACTGATGAATGGATAAACAAACTGTTGTATATACACATAATCGAATATTATACAGCTGGAAAAAAAATGAAGTCATGAAGCATATGATAAAATGGATGAACCTGGAGGACATTATGTTGAGTGAAGCAAGCCAGATACAAATGGACAAATACTGTATGATTGTGCTCTTATGAACTAAATATATTGTGTAAACTCATTGAGTTAATAACTAGGATATAGGTCACCAGAAAATAGAATGAGGTTAGAGAATGGAAAGCTGGGGGTTAACCTGTGCAGAATTGGTAAAAAAGTTGTTTGTAAATGTTTGGAAATGAATAGAAATGATGAAGGCACATCATTCTGTTTAACTAGCAGTGCTAATATATGGTGTGGCCGTTTGATGTAATTATGAATTCCAAAAATCGATATTGAATCATGTTTGTAAACTGGTCTGTTCATCTGGGCATGATTGGGTTATGATTAGGGCCTTGACTGGGCCACGTCAGTAGGGCGTTGAGCCCTGCCCCCCCAGTGGGTGAGGTCTCAAGGCAAGGCAAAAGACAGAGGAAGCAGATTTGAGAAGCAGTTCTGATGTTGGAGAAGAGGCCCCAGGAGAAGAGAAGTGAGCCATTCGCCTGATAGTCTACAGCTGACTTTGTGGAGCAAGCGGAGGAGCTAAGCCCAGAGAGAAACGCAGCCCAGGGAAGAGAGGAACCCAAGAAGCCTGAACCCTGGCAAGTGTTGGCAGCTGTCTTGCTCCAATATGTGGCAATGGACTTTGGCGAGGGAAGAAACTTATGCTTTATGGCCTAGTAACTGTAAGCTTCTACCCCAAATAAATACCCTTTATAAAAAACCAACCATTTCTTGGTATATTACAAAGGCACCCCTTTGGCTGACTAATACATATGGGTTTGACAGTGGTTGAAAGGAAAATTTTAGGGTCATGTATATTAAAAAATGTAACATGGGACTGTATAGCATAGTGAAACCTCATGTGACGTATGAGTATGGGTAATATTACATAAATAAGACTGTCATTCTTTGAAACCAAACAAATGTATGTTAACATTACAAGAAGTTAATATCAGGCAAAAATACAACAAAAGCAAACTATGGACAGTAGTGTATAGTAATATATTAATAATCCTCTATTAAGGGTTTAAAAAAGTGAAAGAAACTAGACAAAAGGTACTATGTATTGTTTAACTCCATCTACACAAAATATAAATACAAATAAATTAGAGAGACAGAAACAGAATAGCAGCTATGTACAGCAGGGGAAGCATAGAGAGAATGAGATGGGATTATTAAGAGGTAGGGTTTTTTGGTTTGTCTGTTTTTTGTTTTTTATCATCATTATTATTATTGGAATAATGAAAATGCTCTAATAATCATCAAAGTGATGAATGCACAATTATGTGATTATAGCAAATACCTTTGATTGTACTCTTTGAATGGCTTGTATGCTTTATGAATACATATCAATAAAATTGATTAAAAAAATAGTACCCATGAAATGGGTTGCAGGCAGTCACAGTGCACCCACGTCATGTGTGCTGTCTGTCCAACACACAGTGACACTTACTGACCAGCTTCCATAATAATTTTCATTCTGAGGCTCACAGGAGTTATGATTT
>PVKH010039834.1:0-11125 GCA_004027955.1 Chaetophractus vellerosus | reverse complement strand
TAACCATGGATAAAGTCACTTATCCTCTCTATTTTTGGTTTCCTCATCTCTAAAATAGGTTTTGAAGTAGGTGGGTTTGAGTGCCTGACACACAATAGGCTCTCTCAAAAGATGCTGGCTATTATTTCAATAGCGGTTGCCTGGGCATAATCTGATGTAATAGAATAGATTTCTCCATGAGAGGGCACTTAGAGGATTTTTGGTTTTGTTTTGATTTAGATTTCTATCACGAAGGAAAAAATATGTAGTTTTTTTTTAATGCAGTTATGAAGATACAGAACAAAGAGGATCATGACTCATGTTTCACAATTTATTTAGCTTATTTATTGTTTCATATTCTGTAATACTTCAGACAGTTATATAATCCCCCACACACACACTCACCAATCCCTTCTAGTATGCCAGGATATGACATTGGGAAAATGGGGAGGGAGAGTTTCTGGGGGGAGGTATGATATGCTATATGGAGAAGGATATGCTTTTCTGACATTACAGTCCCATCACATATATCGGGGGAGTAAAAACAATCCCAAACATTGACTGATATTTTCAATTATGGTTGTTCTAGCTCTAAAAGTCAATGAGAAACTTAGGTAATGTTATGAGCCATTCTCAGCCTGACCTATTGTCTCACACTGGATTTTAGTCCTTGGTTGATCCCCAGTTATGATAGCTTCCAAATCTCTCCAGTTCTTGAAGTCATGGCCTGGACTTCCCCACTTCTGTGAGAATAATTTTCTCAGATAATGTTTTCCTGTGTCACTCCCTTTGCTAAAGGGTGTGGTTGTTTTCTCTTATCTACTGGATCAGACTCTCCTGCTTCCATTCATGCCTCCAACCACCTCTCTGAACCCCACTAGCCTCATCTCCCAGTGGGCTAGCCCTCTTCCAGCCAGAACCATCTGTGAGCCATTTACCTCCTGTGTAAGGAGAGTCCTTATTCTTATCTCCTTGACTCCATGAGGACTATTTCTTCATCTTTCTCTTCTCCCTTACTCCCTTTCTGGAACAATGAGATGAAGAAAATCTTAGTCTCTCGGCATCTTGGGAAGACATATGTGATTAGGTTCATTTTGGCTTGTGTTTGTTTAGAAGATGTACTTTGATGTACTTAGATTAGAGTAAGGTTTAAAGAAAGCTCAAGTGAAAGGAGAAAAATTGTTGCTAAATTGCATTTTAAAGAGGGAAAGTTCTCCATGGTAGTTGAATACGTAAATTTGAAGTTGTTGCTGGGATAGAGCTTAGTTGATGATATTTAGAAAAGTTCAGAACTTATTGCTCTGCTATTTCATTTAAAGCTTCCCTTTGGGAGTGGATTTAGCTCAAGTGGTTGAGTGCCTGCTTCCCATTTACGAGGTCCTGGGTTTGGGCCCCGGTACCTCTGAAAAACAAATAAATAAAACAAACAAACAAACAATTCTCATTGGGGAGCAGATGTAGCTTAGTGGTTGAGCACCTGCTTCCCATTAGTAGTGAGGTCCTGGTTTCAATCCCCACTACCTCCTGAAAACAAACAAACAAACAAACAAACAAACAAACAAAAACCTTCCCTCTAACCAAGCAGTAGACTACTAGATGCTGCAGGTGTTTTCCCTTCACCAAAACAGTTTTGGCAGGGGCCAAAAACAGGAGCAGATGAACATGCAAATACTGATTCAGGTAAAAATGGGATGCAGAGGCCATTTTCCCCTAGAGTTCTCAGTTTACTTTTTCTATTCCCTAACACACACACCCTACACCGGGATGGTGCCACAGTTGATTAGACCATAGATGGGCTTATGATCCAAATGGAACCAATTCAAAAGCTAGACTAAGCCAATCAGATTCTTTGGGAGCGATTTGGAATGGAGACCTGAGCAACTGAGCCACTTAGCCATGGGTAGCTGAGCAGAAAGACTGTGTAGGACAGGGTTGGAGCTGGAGCTGGGGCAAGTCAAAACCACATATAAAGCCAAAGCTCTAGGGTGCAGAAACTTCAAGCCAGTAACAGAACATATTTGCAGAGAGGAGAATGAAGCAGACACACAGAAGAACGTATATGAGCAACTGTGCTGCTCCAGAAAGAGGTGGAGAAGAAGCTGCCTTCTCCTCTGGGGACTTCCGGTTTGAAGCTCAGTTCACATGAGAAGAAGCTGAACTTCATTTCCAAGAAATGGCAACATCTTTATAGCCTTTGTTTGTGCTAGCTGGAGTTTTTTTTCCCCTTACAACCAACAAGTTTTGACTGAACCACATAATCCACAAACCAACCACTCCAAGGAAAGCACCTGGAAGGATCCAGTGGTCTCTCCATTTGAGGACAGGCCCAAGGTCATGATAAAGTCAAGGCCTGACGCTGCTGAGGTTGCACTGGCTGCTCCTGAGGCAGGTGCTGTGTCACATAATTAACCCCCTTGTCTCAGAGAGAGAGGTCTATGCTTTGACTACATGGTCAACTCTACTTCAAAAGGGAGTTTCAGCCCTTAAACTTAAAAAAAAAAACAACCAACAACAACAACTTTGGTGTTCGTGTGAGTTATCAATGGCAAATACTTTGCTTTGCAGCAGTTTTCTTTGGTTTCTAATTTGATGAGTGCCAGTTTTAGGATAGTCTATTTGTTTTCTTTGCTGAGAGACAAACACATTTCTGAAAACAAGTTCCAGTCTGAATATCCCTTGAGGAAGGAACTGTTTATTTGGCAAAACAGTGTATGTGTACCCACATGGGAAATTATATATACAGAAAAGCACCAGACCATGCAGGGGGGAAAAGTTTTTAAATCCTCTAAGGTTGTGACCAGGGTGAAAGAACAGGCTCTTCCCCACATACTTGGCTTTGATGGCCCTGGAAAGTGCATTCCATGGGGGCTGAGAAGGCCTCAGAATGCTTTCATAGCCCTCTGTGGTCTGTGGTCTATGATGACTCCACCCAACCAATCTGTTATCTCTCACTTCCCAAATGCACCGTCTCCTTTCCAATCAGGCTGTGCATCCCATTTTCCCACTAACATACCAAACTTTTTCTCTGCCTGTGCAACCTGTCACGTCTGTCTTGTCTGCTTCTAAGCTGTCAGACCCTTCCCTTCAGGGCCAATCAAGTTACTTCTCCCCCAAGAAACTCTCTCTGGTTTCACCATAGGTTCCATAAGCTTCCTTTTCTTTGAGCTGCTCCTCTACCCCTTCTCACTCTGAACCCATCTGGTGCTGGAAGACAACCTTCTCTTTTAAGCTACAGCATTTCCCCCAACACTTCCTGACTTTTTGAATGAAGCTGACTCTAAGAATAATGAATATTCCAATGCTTAACTTAAGAATCATATTAGGGCAGATGGATAATTCCAAAGCATGGTTGATTTGAGGTCAGCCTCATTTGTTGGGGACCCGGGGCACATTAGCCCTTGCTGATTTCTGTGGCTATTTCAGCACATGGAATAAGTTAGTTTAACTCTTATGGGTAAATTTTTCATTCCCAGAAGGTAATTTTGTTAGTGCTGACTCGAAAATAATGCTATTGTCTTTTGGGGAGATTTTATTCAAATAGCTTAAGTCCTCCCCCCGCCCCTGCTTTTTTTTACCAGCTCGTTCATTCTCATAAAAGCTGTATGAAGTAGAGATCATCCCCTATTTTTTAAGACAAAGAAACTGACATCTAATAGGAATAGTCTGCCCAGAAAGAAAGTTGGAGCTAAAAGAGAACAGACCCTTTAGGTAGAGGTTTAGGTGTAGCAAAGGAACCAGGAAAGCCGCAGTTTAACAACAGGGCCACCAAAGCACAGTTGAGCAGATTGCACACTGTGCAACTTCAGAGTTTATGAGAATGTGCTCTCTGGAATTGAGCAGTGTACAATCTCTTGGTCAGATGTCATGGCCCTGCTTAGAAGACCTCTCTGTGATGAAGTAGAAACCAGTGCTGCGTACTAATGAAGAGACTGAAGGATACTTCACTTTAGTCCTCTCCTTGATCACCTAATGTAGGGAGCTCTCACTCTCTTTATATTCTTACTTAGGTCACAGGATACAGAGAGTTCATCAAGTCTGTCTCCCAGTTTCTACTTAACAGCTTTCTCATTTCCGCAGAAGCACCAAGCCAAGATTTCTGAAATGGTTAGGCTTTCAGACACTTTGGTCAGTGTGCAGCCTATATCAGAAACAGAGAGACTACATCCCTGGGAGTTTGGGGCCAAGCTCTATGCATTATAGGCTTAACTCCTGACACATTTGGCATCAGATGAAAAAAACAAAAACAAAAACAAAAAACCTCCCACTGTCTCAGGAGACCTTGGACCGGAACATACCAGGCAAAACGTTTTAGTTGTAGACGAGAAAATGCTGGAGAGTCAGCAAGCGATGAGCTGGTCAGGAAATATCCACTTCCTGTGGATACTCCCAAAGTTCTCCCACTCTGGCCGACCACAGATGCAGATGATACAGCCAACAAAACCCTCTACCAGGGCTGCAACAGTGGCTCTGGCTCAGTCAGCTCCAGTCAGCTGTGCCATTGGCCCCACTTGCCCATGCGGAACCTTCTGGGTTTCTTCATGAGGCAGGAGATGCTCAAAACAAACCAACAAGAAATATTTGGGTGGGAAACTTGGAGTTCTGGAGACTAGGGTAAGCAGACGTGTGAGACTGAGGCTAGAAATAAAGCTTCCAACTCTGTCAGGCTCAGGCAAGGAATTCAGATGGACTTTACTCTGAAAAAAAAAAAGTCTTAAAATAAATATTTTGCATTTAATTATGGGTGTTTTTCAATACTATAGTATAAGAATACAGTGATTTACATCCTCTCATATTAGAACATATCCCTGAAGCTTGCTGCATTAAGTGAGAATTAGTATGCTAAGTCCATTTACCACAAACACCCATAATACAGTATAAATCAGACTTGTATTAAATTAAAACAAAAACAAAAAAGCAGCAACGAGTCATGCTGAGATGCCTTGCCATGAGTGAAAAGGGAAGTATGTTTTCTCTGACTGACCCACACAAAATCGGGAATTTAATATGATTATTGAGAGGACAGAAAAGGTTTTCAGGAAAGACTTCTGTTGCTCAGCACCTCACAGCCTGCAAAGGAGTAGAAAATCAAGGGAACTGGCCCACTCAAAAATAAGGCTGAGAAACAGGATCTTTGATTCCATGGAGAAGTCCTGTGTAAGCAGAGGAAACAAACAGATGGGGTAAACTGGGAATAGATTCCAAAAATTTTAAAATTTATTTTTAAAGATTTATTTTATTTATTTACTCCCGCCCCCGTCGTTTGCACTCACTGTCTGCTCTCTGCTCTCTGTGTCCATTCGCTGTGTGCTCTCTGTGTCTGTTCATCTTCTCTTTAGGAGGCGACAGGATCCAAACCTGAGTCCTCCCATGTGGGAGAGAGGCGCTCAATCGCTTGAGCCACCTCCGCTCCCTGCTTTGTTGTCTCTCTCATTGTGTTTCTTCTTTTTGTCTCCTTGTTGTGTCATCCTGTTGCATCAGCTCGCCATGCCAGCCTGTCATGCCAGCTTGCTGTCTTGCTCGTCTTCTCCAGGAGGCATCAGGAACCAAACCCCGGACCTCCAATGTGATAGGCGGGAGCTCAAACACTTGAGCCACATCCGCTTCCTCCCACCAACTTAGTTTTAAGCAAATACTACATGAGGATACTCAAATTTAGGGTCCCTGCCCTCAAAAAGTGTTTGTATTTTGGATCTTTGGCTAACCAGGGAAACAGAAAATGCTACAAGTATTTACAACAGGGAATTGGTTACTCGGATGATAGAGGAGCTGAGACACCAAAGAAGGACAGCTCAATAACCCAGAGATTAACACCAGCTGGTAGTCCCCACGGTCCACCAGGCTGGAGGGACAGAGGCAGCATGTCCACAGTTGGCTGGGCTTATGAGGCAGAATTAGAACCATGGAAGGGGTGTCCTGTGAGAGCTGGAGCCATGGAGGAGACACAGCTGCTTCTGGAAAAGGAGTTTGAGGCAGAGAATGAAGAAGAGAAATACCCTAACTTACCCCTGCCTATATGTTGCCTTTATCTGCCTTTGACTGCACCCAGTAAGAGGCCATCAACACAGGAGCCTGGGAACTGCAACCTGCAGGGCTGCGTCCTGCTAGAGGCAAAGCAGGGCAGGGGGAGGGCAAGGAATGGATCTGAAGGCAAATAGTCCCAGTCCTGGCACAGTGAACGTGCTTGGATCGTTTATATCTTCAACCACAATGACCTCACCTCACCCTTGGCCAGACCATGGCAAATCAGTCACAAACCACAAACGCTGGCTGGAATGGACTCTGGGTGAACCTCTGCCTCAACCTTTCACCAGCCATTTAACCCTATCGTGGGCCTATTTCAAAGCCCTTCTGAGGAGGTACCTTAATTCTTTCAGTAGTCAAGGAACTGTAAGGCACATAACCTGACTGTCTCTTCACAGAAGCCTTGAAATTGTCTGACCTCACACCTGTTCCCTGTGGAGATCCCAGGATCTCAACAGCCCCATGGCCAAGTGAGCAGAATTTTGTCTGGCTTTCATTTCATTTAAGGTCAGCTCTGAGGATACCTGTTAGATAAAGACTCTAAAGCCCCAGGGTGCCTAAATTGAAGCTCTAAGTACCTCGGGGCCTTACTAATGGCAACCCTGCAGTTGGACTATTTCTCTGAGTTGATGTCTCAGGCCCACCTTGCTAAATTCAACCTTATCAGTATTACCAAATCAGGAGTTTTAATTTTCCTTACCAACTGTGTGACCTTGGACAAGTTACTTAACCTCTTTAAATCTGTGTTTCCTCATCTATACAATGAGAGGAACCATATGATTATTGTGTGGATTAAATGAGATGACATCCACTGAAGCTCGTATCCTTGTGCCTGGCACGTAAGCAGGACTCCATAAATGGCATAGCTATCACTGTACAGTCAGGAATCTTCTAGTTGCAAGTGACAGAAATCCAAATAACTTAGCTTAAGCAAAGAAAAAAAAATAAAAATGTCTGATTTCAGGAGCTTCTGGATTTAGGAGTTCATCCAAGGTCCTCACTAGGGGTTCTCCCTAAATCAATTGGCTCTGCTGTCCTCTGGTTATTTTGATCTCAGGTAGATCGTGCCCATGAGATGGCAAGATGGATGCTGAAACATCCTCCCAGCTGAGCAGACACAAGAGAAAGAGAGCTCAAGAGTTCCCTAAAAATCCTGGAAGGGAGTTTCCTTGAACTAGTTTGCATTCCACATCCAGCCCTGAATCAATCACTGTGGCCAGCCTGGCTCCATGTAGATTAAGAGTAAGGGAGTGTTAAGTCTCTGATTGAAAATAGATTGGCTATGATCAGAAGGAGGAATAGATGTTAGGCAAAAGCAAGTGATTTCCACTATAGTGGAATGGTTATTATTACATTTAGTATTTATTAATTACTAATCTGTCACCATCTCCACTTATACTATACTATATAGCTAGTTCAAAAAGTTGCAAGATGATTCAGTGAACAATGAGGCTACCAGATAGGTAGAAGGGAAAATCAGAAAAAGAATACTGAATAGAAGGCAATAAAATGACAGAACTCTTCAGGTAAGAGATCCTGTAAAGCAAAGACTGGGCGATTAATTCTAGGGGGTGGTTTAAGTATCTTTCAAAAACAAAAGCTATTTAAACGGCAGTGCGTACTACATTTTATAGTTGCTTAATTAGAACATTTGATCATAATTGTATAACTACATCTGGAGGTCCAAACAAAGCATGTGGCTTGTATGCTGTTTGTCAGCACTGACACAGCTATCTATGGAACAAGCTGGCCAAATTCCCTGCATGGGAAAGTCATAGCCACAAAAGTCATATGGCAAATGCAGTCAGAAACACATTCTCCACATAGGAGCCTCATGATATTGGAACATCCTAAGCTAAATGGGTATGGGATTGAACTTCAGGCAGAAAGTTCAGGTGCTATAACCTATAGTGAAAAATTGTTTGGCTCTTTGGCAATGCTGAAGTACGTTCAACAACTTGTTTACTCTAGGACAGTGAGGTACCCAAGTATATAAGTATAAAGAATGATTCCGTGAAAGGAACAGTCTGAACTTGAACTCTAAAACTACCTACATTTTACACACAGTATGCTCAGTCAACAGAATGTTCTCCATAAGCTGTGCTGCATATAGCAGTGGAGAAATTTTGCGCATTACCATCTATAAAAGATAAAATTACACTCCCAGAAATGTGGTTCTCTGTTAAAAATCAACAAAATCTTAACTAATATGCTATAGGATTTGCTTAAGGCTAAGCCTCTCCATTCAAAACAACTGGATAACTGCAGGTGAAGCTGGTCACTTGGGCCAGCTGGACTTTTCACCTGAAGAGCTGTCCATTGCAGTTGGATAAAGTCGGTCAGAGCGTTGGGACTCAGCTGACTGAGTCAAGCAAATTGTTCCGCTTCAATATCAGCAGAATTTATATTCTCCTTTTTTTGTTTTATGACTATACCATATATGTTTATGTAATAATTTTCAAACAAGAAAAGAACACATATCTAACACTTTAGATAGCCATCTCAAGGGCATTTTAATTTTAGAGCAGTGCTCTTGCAAAGCTAGTTGAGTTGTATTGTGAAGTCTGATAGGCTCACCAAATGGAGAAAGAATAATACAACCTTACATTTCTAGAATTTATTGCATTTTTCAAACTTGAAATGTAATGATTCTCTCAACCACCCCACTGGCAGGCAGGACTGACATCTGATTCTGTGGCTGTCCACTCCAGCATGCTGTCTTCCATAACACAAACAGAATGAAAACGTCTTCATCTATGTTGAGCAAAGTCAGTCATTTGGTTTTTAAGGCTTTTTTTTTTTTTTTGGTCTTTCATATTTTGAAGGGTGGTGTACACCAGATTAAAAAACATGGTTCAGGGAAGCAAGAAATCATTCCACCAAATGTTTATTAAGTGAATCACAAATTCAGTCAGCATGACTGCTTACCCAGAGGAATGAAGGCAAAATGGTAACAAGCTGTGAGCCTCCAAGTATCTTCAACTTTAGGATCTCCCTGGAAAAGGGTCACAGTGTAATCATTTTCAGCTGTCCCTGCCTTGCTTCCGCTGTCAATGGAAATATCCAGGCAGGGTGAACACACTTTCTGACTAGACTCTGGACTGACCTAGACAGCGTTTGGAAATTCAGAATACACTTCTCCTAAAGCTTCTTAATTTTTCCCATCCCACCCTAATTGAACACATCATTTATCCCATTACAGCATTGGAAAGAGAGGGGAGGGAGAAGCAGACAGGATCTGAATTTAGGATAAAAATTACTTGGTGAAGTTATTATTCTCATCCATAACATATGACAATTGTCATGTCAGTTAGCTGATTCCAGCACAGAATCACCCAGAGAGATATTAAATATTATTTTTCATACTATTTATCTTGAGGGTCCCAATGAGACATATACACCTACATTTAGTAACTGGTGATCCATAGCTTGCATGGTTCCTGGAAATGTTAGGATATTTTGTCAAGTCCAGATAGCCATTATTTTACTTGTTACACATGAGTAGTTTTCCTCCTTCACTTATATTGGAGTGGGTTTCATGGATTTACTTAGACTTCCTCAATGTCTGAGAACTGTCTGGAGACTGTAGTTCTAAAGAAATTTGTGTATTTGTAGTTTCCAAAGTAAGTCTATTCTTCATTTGTTGGGTGACAGCTACTTCTTTAATAACATCACTCCCCCCGGGCCCTTAAATGGGTCCAGCCCTCTCTGATTTGTAACTCTCTTTGAAACGTCAAGATGACTTGTCATTTCAAGGGCCAAAAAACAAAATTGTTTTAAATGTGATTGGATGCTAAAGTCCCAAAGACTTTCAACAAGCTGCAGCTGCCTTAGCTGCTGACATCAGCAATGTGGTTCTTATTTTACAGCTGGATTTCAGACTGTGGTACTTTCCAAGTATCATTTCCACTTTGTGTAAAGAACATGGATTCAACGCAGTTTCTGTTGAGCTAATGGATGAGATTTGGAAAGCAGCTCTCTCTCAGCCATCCCGACAAATTAGCACGGTGACTCTGGTCCACTAATTCATACCCAGGGACTAAGAGAAAGTGGAAGAATCTAACTCTTACCCATTGTAACCCGAATTGTCTTTTGCTGGTTAATGCATCCAGCTAGCCCAAATCTACCTGAGAAATGAGAACTTTCTAAGGCAGTAGCAAAAGGAAAGCACAAATGCCACCATCAACAACAAAGTATCAGAGTATTCAGGTTGAAACCAACTATTTTATCTACTCAACAACAACCTGCTTTGAGCCAGAACTTTTAAGGAAATGAATGTTACTTGGGTGGGGTAAGTATCCAGCCTAAGTAGTTCATCTACTAATAAAGCCCCCTGAAAACTCACCTCTTTCTGGAAATACTAATCCACCTCTGTCAATCTCTGGGCTCCTTGTAGGCACCACCACCTACAACTTTCACAATAGCCCTGTAAAGTAAGAAGTCTTATTGCACCCATTTTACAGACGATGAGACTGAGGCACAGAGAGGTTAGGCAACTTGCCCAAGTTCACACAGAAAGTAACAGGTGGAGCTGGGACATAAAAACAGCTCTGGTCAGGTTAACCACTCACTATAGACTGCCTTGGCAATAGGACAAAACTTCTGTCTCAGTGGTTTTAAAGCGGAGAAAGAAGTAGCTATTGCTACTAACTACCTTACTGAGTGTGCCATTTGTGGCTTCATTCTCCCTCTCCATGGACCCCTACTTGCTGCCTTTAACTTACATTTTCCATTTGGTAAATCTCCTTTGGGATTTCACCGCATTTTATTTGCATTTATGGGATCAACAATGACGTATCCACTGGTCTCTGCTTGCCTCCACCATGTCAAGTTGGAAGGAGACTTTGTGCCTAGTTTTGCTCATCTATGAACTTGATCCATACTGCCAGTCTCCACGGGGCCTCCTGCTACAGAGGAGCCTCTTGTTGCCAACCCTGAGACTTCTTGGCCTTCTGCAAGCATATTTCTGGTCTCTTCTTCACACAGGAAGTTAAGGCTTCAAAGCAGAATCTAATTTTGTGATTTTTATGCCCTTTCAAATGAGGATCAAACATGTTTGCTCTTTTAAAAGCCTGGATAGTAAGCTACTATTTCTATTAAAAAGGAGATGATTTTACTTAAAAAG
>PVKH010039833.1:0-11136 GCA_004027955.1 Chaetophractus vellerosus | reverse complement strand
AAGAGACAAAACTGTTCTTTGCAGATACTTTTTTCTAAACAAAGAAATCTAAACTAATAAATTAATAATAGAGCTCAGTAAATTTGCTAGATTTAAAATTCATATATAGGGGCCGGCTCAATAGCCCAGTGGATAGGGCACCGGCATACTACATGGGAGGCCCCGGGTTCAGTTCCCGGGGACCTCTCCTAGCGGGCAGACCGCCTTGAGAATGGCAAGCCGCCATGGGCGGGCCAGAGCCGCCGTGGGCAGGGCAAAAAGCTGCCACGGACAGGGCAAAGCCACCACGGGCAGGGCAGGTCGCCCGCGAATGGAGCGCAGCCAGCCACCCGCGAACTGAGAGCCGGCCGTGAATGGAAGCAGAAGCCGCCCACAAGCGGGGAAAGCCGTGCCTGCTCAGTGACCAGTCTTGGCGCGTCGCCACAGTGGAGGGGAGGGGAGATATGTAATAAAATAAATAAATATAAAAATAATAATAATAATAATAAAATAAATAAATAAAAGACGTAAAACACTTTAATTTCATAGTAAACCAAAACAATGTTTTTGCAAATAATCTCTCTGATGTTAGGGAAAACGAAATGTTAGCCCATTATTTCTATTATATTTTGGTAGAAAAAATTAAGCTAAATGAGTTGGTGCTTCACCCTGCCAGGGACCCCTGTTTTCAGCTATGGGGATGAGATTGGCCTGCAGGCAGCTGCCCTTCCTGGATAGCCTGTCATGCTGTGGAATGAATCCAGCTTTCCCAGCACCTCCAGTCCAGCTTCTGGGGCTGGGAGTGCCAACATGACTGTGAAGGGCCAGTGACCAGCGGGGAAAGGAGTGCTCCCTGCTGCATGGGCACTTCCATGCACTCTCCTCCGGGCCTGGCATCTTCTCCTACATCCACTACTGGGACCAGAATGAGCGTTCCTGGTAGTGCTCAACTTCGGGAACCTGAGCCATCCCATCCAGTTGGAGGCCACCAGTCTGCCCACGAATGCCAGCCTGCCGGCCAAGGCCAACCTGCTCCTTAGCACCCAGCCAGGCCGCCAGGAGGGTGCTTCCCTTGAGCTGGAACACCTGAACATGGTGGCCCACAAGGGGCTGCTGCTATGCTTCCCCTATGTGGCCTGACCCCCAGGCTGACCAGGACCTACTTCCTGCCCTTCCCTTCCTGCCCTTCCAGCCCTTCCTGCCCAGCCCTTTGGGTTCTGGTTTTCTTTCTCTTTTTCTTTTTCCTTTTTCTATTTTTATTTTTTCTTTTTATTGTGATTTGTGTGTGTGTGTGTGTGTTTTGTTCTTACTTTTTTTTTCTGTTACAGATGATAGATGAACTTCAAAGTAGGGAGTTTTCTGGCTTCAAATAAAAGTTACCTCTTGTCTTCCCTCCCCCCCAAAAAAAAAATTAAGCTAATTAAGTTGGTGCTGGAGGGTTTTCTTTAAAAATCAGAGAAGTTGTGGGTTTATAGAACAATAATGCATAAAATACAGGATTCCTATACACTGCCCCACTACCACACCATCAGTGGGAACATTTGTTCCAATTGATGATAGCACATTTTTATAATTGTACTATTTTTTTAAACAGTAGTTACCTTTCTTGGGATTGATGAAATTTTATTAGAATAGTACTATTAACTACTGTCCATACTTTGCATTAGGTGTATTTGTCCCCATATGACATACTATTATTAACACCTTGTACTAGTGTTGCACATTTGTTAAAATTCATGAAAGAAAATTCTTATACTTGTAGCTTTTAACTGTAGTCCATCATCTATAATAGGGCTCACTATATATACAGTCCTATGTTTTATCTTTTAATTTTTATTCTAGTAACATATATAACCTAAAGTTTCCCCCTTTGACCACATTCACCTATATAATTCAGTGCTGTTAATTACACTCACAATAATGTGCTACCATCACCACCATCCATTTCCAAACCTTTATAAACAACCTAAATAGAAATTCTGTACAAATTAAGAATCAGCTTCCAATTTTCTGCCCCCAAACTATCCCCTGGTAACCTATATTCCAGATTCCAACTCTATGAGTTTGCTTATTTTAATTAGTTCATATCAGTGAGATAATACAATCTTTGTCCTTTTGTGTCTGGCTTATTTCTCTCAACATAATGTCCTTAAGTTTCATCTATGTTGTCGCATGTATCAGGACTTCCTTTTTATAGCTGAATAATATTCCATCATATGTATATGCCACATTTTGTATATCCATTCATCAGTTGATGGACACTTGGGTTGTTTCCATCTTTTGGCAATTGCGAATAATGCTGCTGTGAACATCAACGTGCAAAAATATCTGTTCTAGTCCCTGCTTTCAGTTCTGCAGGTTATATATCTAGTAGTTAGAATGACCAGTCATATGGTAATTCTATATTTAGCTTCCTGAGGAACTGCCAAACTGTCTTCCACAGCAGCTGCACCATTTTACATTCCCACCGGCAGTGAATGAGTGTTCCTATTTCTCCACTTCCTCTCCAACACTTGTAATTTTGTGGGTTTTTTTAATAGTAGCCATACTAGTGGGTGTGAAATGATATCTCATTATGGTTTTAATATGCATTTCCCTAACAGCTAGTGATGTTGAGCATCTTTTCATATGCTTTTGAGTCATTTACATATCCTCTTTGGAGAAATGTTTATTCAAGTCTTTTGCCCATTTTTTAATTGGGTTGTTTGTCTTTTTATTGTTGAGTGTAGGGGTTCTTTATATATTCTGGATATGAAACGCTTATTGGATATGTGGTTTCCAAATATTTTCTGCAATTAAGTATGTTGTCTTTTCACTTTCATGAGAAAGTCCTTTGAGGCACAAATTTTTTTTTAATTTTGAGGAGATGCCATTTATCTATTTTCCTTTTGTTGCTTGCACTTTGGGTGTAAAGTCTAAGAAACAATTGCCTAATGCAAGATCCTGAAGATGCTTTCCTACATTTTCTTATAGGAGTTTTAATAGTTCTGGTTCTTATATTTAGGTATGTGATCCATTTTGAGTTAATTTTTTATATGGTGTGAGATAGGGGTATTCTCGTTCTTCTGTACATGGATATCCAATTCTCCATGCACCATTTGTTGAAGAGACTAATCTTTCCCAGTTGAGTGGACTTGGCAGCCTTGTCAAAAATCAAGTGGGGAAGCAGTTGTGGTTCAAGTGATTGAGCTCCTGCCTACCACACAGGAGGTCCTGGGTTCAGTCACAGTGCCTCCTGGGGAGGACAGGCAGACGCCCGCACACACTGCAATGAGAGCTAGATGCTGCACCCTGCAGCAAGGAGTAGATGCCTAAATGCACAGATGCCACAAAGCCAGCAGACATTGCAGCCCATGGGGAGCAGATATGGCTCAGGCCGTTGGGGACTCACCTCCCATGTGGGAGGTCTGGGGTTTGGTTCTTGGTGCCTCCTGGAGAAAGGTGAGCAAGCAATGAGCAGACAGACAAGAGAATCATCTGGGGGAAGGTGGGGAATAAATTAAAATAAATAAAGTAAAAAATAAATATAACTTAAAAAAATAATCAATTGGCCATAGATGGGAGGGTCTATTTCTGAACTCACAATTTGATTCCATTGGTCAATATATCTATCCTTGTGTCAGTACCATGCCGAGTTTTTTGTATTGTTTTGTTTGGCTTTTTAAAAAGACAAAATTTTATTGAAGTATATCATTCATACAGGAACATACATAAACAATAAGTGTATAGTAAAATTTAAAGATTTACAAAACAAACATGTGTATCATCATACAAGGCTCCCATACATCTCCCAGCTACCAAAACCTCGCAATTCTGTAAAATATTTGTTACAAACTATGAAAGAGCAATGTCAAAATATTACTACTAACTATAGCCCATATCTTAACATTTGGTGTATTTTTCCCCCAACCAAAAAATTATTAACATGCTATATTAGTATTATGTATTTGTTAGTGAAAGAAGGTTCTCATATTTGTCCGTTTAACCACAGTCCATCTTCCACCACTGGATTCCCTGTGTCATACAGTCCCATGCTTTGTAAAATCCAAAGCGTGCATCCTGTGGCTTTCATTTTCATCATAGAGCTGTGCTGCCATTACCTGAGTCAATTTTAGAATGTTTTCATTACTCCAAAAGCAAAAATCCCATACCTTTGTATACTCCCTGTAACAGTTTGAGTTTTATGTAATTATGAATTCCAAAAATATAAATTGGATCATGCTTGTAAACTCATCTGTTCATCTGGGCATGATTGGTTTATGATTAGGGCGTTGACTGGGCTTCAGTGAGTAGGGCGTTGAGCCCCACCCCTCGGTGGGTGTGGTCTCAAGTTTATAAAGCAAGACAGAGATTTGGAGAAGCAGATTTGAGAAGCAGTTCTGATGTTGGAGTGACCCGATCGCCGGATAGTCTACAGCTGGCCTTGTGGAGAGACGCAAAGTATAGAAAGCCTCATGGTCTACAGCTGAACTTGTGGAGAAAACAGAAGCTAAGCCCGGAGAGAAACACAGCCCTGGGAACAGAGGAACCCGGAAGGCTGAATGTCGGCAGCCGTCTTGCTCCAACACGTGGACTTTGGTGAGGGAAGAACTTTATGCTTTGTGGCCTGGTAACTGTAAGCTTCTACCCCAAATAAATACCCTTTATAAAGACCGACCAATTTTGGTATATTTCAAAAGGCACTTCTATGGCTGACCAAAACACTCCCCATTGTTATCCCTTAGAATTGAAATATCTTCTTGCCGTTGCTGCAAAATATTACAATATTACCGTTAACTATTGTCCATAAGTTACATTAGTTGTAATTTTCCTGTGTATCACCATATCCTTAGCATTTTATAAAAGTAGAGTATTCTTATATTTATATTATTAACCACTATCTTTATCCACCACCAAAATCACTGTTATACACTCTCTAGATTATTCTCTAGTTTCCTTTCAATTGACATTTACATGCACACACTACCCCCTTTTGGCCACAATCACATTTATAAAGCAGCAATGTTAGTTATACTCACTATAATGTGTCACTATCAACTCTATTCATTTCCACACTTTTGCAATTAAACTTATTAATAATACTTTATACATTAAGCATCAGCTTCCATTCTCAACCCACATTCTATTTCCTAGTAACCTATACTCTAAAGTTTACCTCTGTGAGTTTACTCATTGTATTTAATTCATATTGGTCAGATCATACAATATTTGTCCTTTTGTGTCTGGCTTACTTCACTCAACATAATATCCTCTAGTTCATCCATGTTGTTATGGGCATCCTGACTGATTTCTTCTTACAGCTGAATAGCATCCCATTGTATGTAAACACCACATTTTATTTATACATTCATTGTTTGGTGGACACTTGGGCTGTCTCCATCCCCTGGCTACTGTGAACAATGCTGCCATGAATATTGGTATGCAAATGTCAGTCATGTCCTTGCTTTCAGTTCTTCTGAATATATTCCTAGTAACAGGGTTGCTGGACCATACAGCAGTTCTATATTCAGTGTATTGAGGTACTGCCAAACTGTCTTCAACAGAGGCTGAACCATTCTACATTCCCACCAACAGTGAATAAGCATTCCTGTTTCTCCACATCCTCTCCAGCACCTGTTTTTTTGTTTTTTTTTAAATAATGGCCATTCTATGCAGTGTTAGATGATATCTCATTGTTGTTCTGATTTGCATTTCCCTAATAGCTAGTGATATGGAACATTTTTTCATGTGCTTTTTGGCCATTTGAATTTCCTCTTTGAGAAATGTCCATTAAATCTTATGTCCATTTTTAAATTAGATTGCTTGCTCTTTTATTGTTGAGTTGTATGATCTCTTTATATATAATGTGGTTTCCAAATATTTTCTCCCACTGAGTGGGCTGCCTTTTCACCTTTTTTTTTTTTTTTAAAGATTTATTTATTTTATTACATATCTCCCCTTCCCCCCGCTGCGGCGACGCGCCGAGAGTGGTCACTGTGCAGGCGCGGCTTTTCCCGCTTGTGGGCGGTCTCTGCGTCCATTCGCGGCCGGCTTTCAGTTCGCGGGTGGCTGGCTGCGCTCCATCCGCCGGCGACCTGCCCTGCCCGTGGCGGCTTTGCCCTGTCCGTGGCAGCTTTTTGCCCTGCCCACGGCGGCTCTGGCCCGCCCATGGCAGCTTGCCATTCTCAAGGCGGTCTGCCCGCTAGGAGAGGTCCCCGGGAATCGAACCCGGGGCCTCCCATGTGGTATGCCGGCGCCCTATCCACAGGGCTATCGAGCCGGCCCCAGAATTGACATCTTAATGATATTTAGTCTCCAATCCATGAGCATGGGATGTTCTTCCAATTATTAGGTCTTTTTTAAAAAAAAGATTTATTTATTTATTTATTCCCCCCTCCCCCAAGTGTTTTTGCACTCACTGTCTACTCTCTCTGTCCATTCACTGTGCTTTCCTCTGTGTCTGTTTGTCTTCTCTTTAGGCAGCACCGGGAACCAATCCTGGGACTTTCTGGAGTGGGAGAGAGGCGCTGAATCTGTGTCTCTTATTATCTCTCCTCTGTGTCTCTTTTTGTTGAGTCATCTTGCTGTGCCAACTCTCTGCTCAAGCCAGCACTTCGCTCAGCCCAGTACTCCTGCATGGACCAGCACTCCGCACGGGCCAGCTTGCCTTCACCAGGAGGCCCCAGGAACTGAACTCTGAACCTCCTATATGGTAGACTGGAGCCAAATCACTTGAGCCATATCCACTTCCCTTTAGGTCTTTTTTTATTTCTTTCAGCAATGCATTATAGTTTTCTGAATATAAGTGCTTTATAGACTTGGTTAAGTTTATTCCTAAATATTTGATTCTTTTAGTTGTTATTGTAAACGGAATTTTTTTCCTGACTTACTCCTCAGATTGCACATTACAACTGTATGGAAACACCCCTGTTTTTGCGTATTGATCTTGTATCCTGACAAAGATTGTTAACTAGCTCTAGCAGCTTTGTTGTAGATTTTTCAGGACTTTCTAGATATAGGATCATATCATCTGCAGAAAGTGAAAGTTTTACTTCTTCCTTTCTGATTTGGATGTCTTTTATGTCTTTTTCTTGCCTGATTGCTCTAGCTAGAACCTCTAGTACTACATTCGACAACAGTTGTGACGATGGGCATCCTTGTCTTGTCCCTGATCGCAACGAGAAAGATTTCAGTCTTCCATCAGTGAGTACAATGTCAGCTGTGGGTTTTTCATATATGGCCTTTATCATGTTGAGAAAGTTTCCTTCAATTCCTATCTTTTATACTATTTTTATCAAGAAAGGATGCTGTATTTTGTCAAATGACTTTTCTGCATCAATCGATAAGATCATATGATTTTTCTTCTTTGATTTATTAATGTGGTATATTATGCTGATTGATTTTCTTTTGTTGAACCACCCTTGCATGCCTGGTATGAAACCCACTTGTTCATGGTGAATAATTCTTTTAAAGTGTTGTCAGGTTTGATTAGCAAGTATTTTATTGAGGATTTTTGCATCTGTATTCATTAAAGAAATGGGCCTATAATTTTCTTTTTTCAAAATATCTTTATCTGGCTTTGATATTAGGGTGATATTGGCTTCATAAAATGAGTTTGGTTGGGTTCCTTCTTGTTTAATTTTTTGGAAGAGCTTGAGTGAGATTGGTATTAAATCTTCTTTGAATGCTTTGTAGAACTCACCTGTGAAACCATCTGCTCTTGGGCTTTTCATTTTGGGGAGCTATTTGATGACTGTTTCAATCTCTTTACTTGTGATTGGTTTGTTGAGGTCTTCTATTTCTTCTAGGGTCAGTGTAGGTTGTTTGTACATTCCAAGGAATTTTTCCATTTCATCTACATTGTCTAGTTTTTTGGCATAAAATTGTTTATAGTATCCTCTTATGGTCTCTCTTATTTCTGTGGGGTCAGTAGTAATGTTCTTGTTTTTATTTTTTAGTTCATTTATTTACATCTTCTCTTTTTTTTTCTTAGTCAGTCTAGCTAAGGGTTTGTCAATTTTGTTAATCTTCTCAAAGAACCAGCTTTTAGTTTTGTTAATGCTCTCTATTGTTTTGTTTTGTTTTTAAATTTATTTATACCCGCCCCCCGCTGCTTATGCTCGCTGTCTGCTTTTCTCTGTCCATTTTTCTGCGTGTTTTCTCTGTGTCTGCTTGTCTCCCCTTTGTTGCATTATCTTGCTGTGCCAGCTCTCCATGGGCATGGACGCGGGCCCTCAGCTCTCCACAGGTGCAGGTGCAGGCCATCAGTTCTCCGCGGGCACAGGCAGGCATGGGCTGCCAGATCTCTGCAGGCACGGGACAGCTTGTCCTTACCAGGAGGACCTGGGAACCAAACCCAGGGTCTTCCACATGGTAGATGGTAGCCCAATCACTTCAGCCACATTCACTTCCCTCTATTGTTTTTTTTTTAATTGTTGTTCTCAATTTTATTTCTGCTCTGTTCTTTATTTCATTTCTTCTACTTGCTTTGGGATTAGTTTGCTTTTGCTGTTCTTTTTCTAGTTCCTCCAGCTGTGTAGTTAGGTCATTGTTTTTAGCTCTTTCTTCTTTTTTAATGTAAGCATTAAGGGCTATAAATTTTCCTCTCAACACTGCCTTCACTACATCCCATAGGTTCTGATATGTTGTGTTCTCATTGTCATTCGTCTTGAAATATTTATTGATTTCTCTTGAAATTTCTTCTTTGACTCACTGACTATTTAAAAGTGTGTTGTTTAATCTCCATATGTATGTGAATTTTCCCTTTTCTGCTGCTTGTTAATTTCCAACTTTATTCCATTATGATCAGAGAAAGTGCTTTATATAATCTAAATTTTGTTGAATTTATTGAGATCTGCTTTGTGACCCAACATATGGTCTATCCTGGAGAAAGATCCATGAGCACTTGGAAAGAATGTATATCCTGCTCTTTTGGGGTACAATCTTCTGTATATGTCTATTAGGTTTAGTCCATTTATCATACTATTCAAGCTCTCTGTTTCTTTATTGATCCTCTGCTCAGATGTTCTATCCAATGATGAGAATGGTATATTGAAGTCTCCAACTATTATTGTAGAGATGTCTATTTCTCCCTTCAGTTTTGCCAGTGTTTGCCTCATATATCTTGGGGCCTTCTGGGTAGGTGCATATACATTTATGATTGTTATTTCTTCCTGGTGAATCATCCTTTTTATTAATATGTAATGTTCTTCCTTGTCTCTAATAACAGTTTTGCTTTTAAAATCTATGTCATCTGATATAAGTATAGCTACTTTTTCCAACCTTTCACTTTCAATCTATTGGTATCCTTGGGTCTAAGGTGAGTCTCTTGCAGACTGCCTATAAATGGCTCATATTTTCTTATCCATTCTGCCAGTCTGTGTCTTTTGATTGGGGAGTTTAATCCATTAACATTCAATGTTACTACTGTAAAGGCAGTTCTTATTTCATCCTTTTTGATCTCTGGGTTTTATCTGTCATTTTATTTTCATCACTCTTTTGACACTTTTAGTTACTGTTACTGATACAGTCATCATTTCTAGACTCTCTTCCAAGCCTCTCCCTCCTGTCTTTTCTTTTCAGGCTGTAATACGCCTTTTAGGATTTCCTGCAAAACCAGTCTTTTTGTTATAAACTCTCTCAGTTTCTGTTTATCTGTTGTATTAGTCAGCCAAAGGGGTGCTGATGCAAAATACCAGAAATTGGTTGGCTTTTATAAAGGGTATTTATTTGGGGTAGAATTCCATGGTTACCAGGCCATAAAGCATAAGTTTCTTCCCTCCCCAAAGTACATTGCCACATGTTGAAGCAAGACAGCTGCCGACGTTTGCCAGGGTTCAGGCTTCTTGGGTTCCTCTCTTCCCAGGGCTGCATTTCTCTCAGGGCTTAGCACCTCTGTTTCCTCCACAAGGTCAGCTGTAGACTATGAGGCTCTCTAGGCTCTGCCTTTCTCCACAAGGCCAGCTGTGAACCGTCAGGTGAATGGCTCATCTCTATCCCGGGGTCTTCTCTCATTCCTCACAACCAAGCTCCTCCTTCTGCTCACCTGCCCAGGCTCCAGCATCAAAACTCCAACATCAGAACTGCTCCAACACTGTTCTTTGCAGTGTCTTTTATCTTTGATTCCCCCACCCACCAAGGGGTGGGGTTCAATGCCCAGTTAATGCCCTAATCGTAACTTAATCATGCCTAGATTAGTAGACCAGTTTATAAGCATGATCCAATATCTATTTTTGGAATTCATAATTACATCAAACTGCCCAACTGCTACATCTGTGACTATTCTAATCTCGCCCTCATTTTTGGAAGATAATCTTGCTGGATATAAAATTCTTGGCTGGCAGTTTTTCTCTTGTAGTATCTTAAATATATCTTACCACTGCCTTCTTGCCTCCATGGTTTCTGATAAGAAATCGACACTTAATCTTATTAAGTATCCCTTATATGTTATGTGTTGCTTTTCTCTTGCTGCTTTCAGAATTCTCTTTGTCTTTGGCATTTGACATTCTGATTAGTATGTGTCTTGGTGTTGGTCTATTCGAATTTATTCAGATGGGAGTTGTTGTGCTTCTTGGACATGGATATCTATGTCCTTCAATAGGGTTGGGGAATTTTCCACCATTATTTCTTCAAGTATTCCTTCTGTCCCTTTTCCCTCCTCTTCTCCTTCTGGGACACCCATGACATGTATGTTTGCACATCTCTTGCTGTCATTTAGTTCCCTGAGACCCTGTTCAATTTTTTCCATTCTTTTCTTCATCTGTTCTTTTGTATGTTCGCTTTCAGAGGCCATTTCTTCAAGCTCACAATCCTTTCTTCTGCTTCTTCAAATCTGCTGTTATATGCCTCCAGTGTATTTTTAATTTCATTTATTGCACCTTTTATTCCCATAAGGTCTGCTGTTTTTCTATATATGCTTTCAAATTCTTCTTTGTGTTCCCCTAGTGTTTTCTTAATATCCTTAATCTCTTTAGCCATCCCATTGAATTTATTAAGGAGATTTGTTTGGACATCTATGATTAGTTGTCTCAATTCCTTTATGTCATCTTTAGGCTTATCTTGTTTCTTTAACTGGGCCATATCTTCCTGTTTCTTGGTATCGATTGTAATTTTTTGTTGGTGTTTTTGCATCTGGCTTGCTAGGTGTATTTGTTCTGGGTGCAGTTTCTCCCTTTAGTT
>PVKH010039832.1:0-11137 GCA_004027955.1 Chaetophractus vellerosus | reverse complement strand
TATATATGTGTAGTACCTTCTAAACAACCTAAAACTTCCCTTTTTATCCCTTTTCAAATGTATAATTCAGTGGTATTTAATCACATTCAGAAAGCTGTACCTCCACTCTCATCATTCATTGCCAAAACTTTTCCATCACCACAAACAGAAACTCTATCCATATCACTTAAACAATAATTCCCCATTACCCTCCTGCACCTGGCACTTGGTAACATACATTCTAGTTTCTGACTTCATGAATTTGCATATTCTGCTTATTTCATATAATTGAGATCTTACAGTATTTGTTCTTTTGTGTCTGGCTTATTGCACTTAAAATGATATCTTATAGGTTCATCCATGTTGTCACACATATTAAAATGTCATTCCTTTTTATAGCTAAAAAATATTCCATTGTATGTATATACCACATTTTGTTTATCCATTCACTGGTTGATGGACACTTGGGCTGCTTCCATCTTTTGGCATTTGTGCATTATGCTACTATGAACATCGGTGAGCAAGTATCTGTTTGAGTCCCTGCTTTCAATTCCTTTGGGTAAATACCTAGTAGTGGGATTACAGGGTCATATGGTGATGCCATATTCAACTTTCTGAGGAATTACTCACTGTTTAAACATACCATTTAACTTTTCCACCAACAATGTATGAGTGTTCCTATTTATCCACATCCTCTCAAACATTACTTTCTCCCTCCTTTTTTTTTTTTAATAATAAGCCATTCTATGGGTGTGTGATAGAATCTCATTGTGGTTTTGATTTGCATTTTCCTGATGCCTAATGACACTGAGCATCTTTTCAGGTATTCATTAGCTATTTCTACATTTTCTTTGGAGAAATGCCTATTCAAGTGCTTTTCCTATTTTTCAATTGGATTGTTTGATTTTTTGTTAATGAGATTTAATAAGAGTTCTTGATTTATTTTGGATATTAAACCCTTATCAGATATATTTCTCCTCATTCTCTTAAGTTGTCTTTTTACTTTCTTACTAAAGTATTTTGATGTACAAAAGTTTCAAATTTCAAATAAGCCCCATTTGTCTTGTTGTTGCTTGGGCTTTTGGTCTAAGAAACACTCCTAACACAAGGTCCTGAAGATGTTCCCTGTTTTCTTATAGGAATTGTATAGTTTTAGTTCTTATGTACATGTCTTTGGCACATTCTGACTTAATTTCTGAGTTTGCATATGAATATCCAGTTTTCCCAGTACCATTTGTTGAAGAGACTATTCTTTACCCACTGACTGGATGTGATACCATTGCAAAGATCAATTGGACCAAAAAAAGAAAAGATCAATTGGACAAAGATGTAAGGCCAATCATGCTGGTTTGATTATTGCAGCTTTGTAATAAGTTTTAAAATCAGGAAGTATGAGTCCTATCCTGCATCTTTGTTCTTCTTTTTCAAGACAGCTTTGGCTATTTGGGCCACATATGTACCCTTCCATGTGAACTTGACAGCTGGTTTTTCCATTTCTATGAAGAAGCCTGTTGGAATTTTTATTGAAATCGGGTAGAATCTGCATATTGCTTTGGGTAGACATTTTTTTTTAAAGATTTATTTATTTTATTACATATCTCCCCTTCCCCCCCCGCTGCGGGGACGCGCCAAGACTGGTCACTGCGCAGGCGCGGCTTTCCCCACTTGTGGGCGGCTTCTGCTTCCATTCACGGCTGGCTTTCAGTTCGCGGGTGGCTGGCTGCGCTCCATTCGCGGGCGACCTGCCCTGCCCGTGGCGGCTTTTGCCCTGTCCGTGGCAGTTTTTTTTGCCCTGCCCACGGCGGCTCTGGCCCGCCCATGGCGGCTTGCCATTCTCAAGGCGGTCTGCCTGCTAGGAGAGGTCCCCGGGAACCGAACCCGGGGCCTCCCATGTGGTATGCCAGTGCCCTATCCACTGGGCTATCGAGCTGGCCCTTGGGTAGACATCTTAACAATATTTAGTCTTCCAACCCAGGAACTCAGAAAGTCCTTCCATTTTTTTTCAGGTATTCTTTAATTTCTTTCAGCAATGTTTCGTAGTTTTCTGTGTTCAAGTCAATTACATCTTTGGTTAAATTTATTCTTAGATTTGATTCTTTTAGTTGGTATTGTAAATGGATTTTTTCCTTGATTTTCTCTTCAGATTGTTCATTACTAGTGTATAGAAACAAGACTGACTTTTGCATATTGATATTGTATCCTACCACATTGTTGAATTTCTTTATTAGCTCTAGTAGTTTTGTTGTGGATTGTTCTGAATTCTCTATGGATAGGATGATATCATCTGCAAATAGGGAGAATTTTACTTCCTTTCCAATTTGGATGTCTTTTATCCATTTTTCTTGCCTAATTGCCTTGGCTAGAACTTCTAGTACAATGATGAATAACAGTGGTGGCAGTGAGCGCCCTTGTCTTGTTTCTGATCTTGGGGGAAGGCTCTCAGTCTTTCACTGCTGAGTATGATGTTAGCTATGAATTTTTCATATATGCCCTTGATCACGTTAAGGATGTTTCCTATATTTCTAGTTGTCTGAGTGTTTTGATCATGCAAAGGTACTGAATTTTTACAAATGCCATTTGACATGGTTCCAAATTGAAAAGATCACTTGATTTTAGCCCCTTAATAAGGCATATTACATTACTTGATTTTCTTATGCTGAACTACCCTGGCATACCTGGGATAAATCCCACTTGATCATGGCGTATAATTTTTTTTTTAATATACTGTTGAATTTGATTTTGCAAGTATTTTGTTGAAGATTTTTGCATCTATATTCATAAGGGATATTGGTCTGTCTTGTGGTATCTTTATCTGGATTTGGTATTAGGGTGATGCTGCCTCAAAGAATGTGTTGGAAAGTGTTCTCTCCTCCTCAGTTTTTTTGGAAAGTCTGAGCAAGATTTGTGTTAATTCTTCTTTGAAAGTTTGTTAGAATCCACCAGTGAAGCCATCTGGTCTTGGGCTTTTAGGTAAGGAGGTTTTTGATTACTGATTCAATCTTTTTACTTGTTATTGGTTTGTTGAGGTCCTCTATTTCTTCCTGTGTCAGTGTAGGTAGCTCCAGTGTGATTCTACAAATTTGTGCATTTCATCTAGGTTATCAAATTTGTTGGCATATGATTGTTCAAAGCATCCTTTCTATTTCTGTCGGATCAACAATAATGTCTCCCTTTTCATCCCTGATTTTGGTATTTACATCTTCTCTCTTTTTTCTTTGTCAGTCCTTCTAGAGACTTATAGGTTTTATTGATCTTTTTAATACACCAACTTTTGGTTTCATTGATTCTATTCTCTATTTCATTTACCTCTGCTCTAATCTTTATTTTCTTCCTTCTGATAATTTTGGGTTTGCTATGTGTGAGATTTGGTGTGTGATTTCAGGTCTTTTTTTTTTTTTTTAATGTAAGCATGTAAAGCTATAGATTTCCCTCTGAACACTGTCTTCCCTGCATCCCCTAAGTTTTGATATGTTGTGTTCCAATTTTCATTTGTCTGATTTCCCTTGCAATTTCTTCTTTGATTCATCGATTGCTTAAGAGTGTGTTGTTTAATTTCCTTCTATTTGTGGATTTTCCAGTTCTCCCTCTATTAGTGATTTCCAACTTCATTCCATTTTGGTCAGAGTAGATGCTTTGTATAATTACAATCTTTTAAAATTTAAGTAGATTTGTTTAATAACCTAACATGTGGTCTATCCTGGAGAATGATCCAAGTGCTCTTTAGAAGAATGTGTATTCTGCTGCTTTGGGATACAATGTTCTGAATGTATCTATTAGATGTAGTTCATTTACAGTATTGTTCAAGTTCTCCATTTCCTTATTGAACTTCTATCTATGTGTTCTATCCATAGATGAAAGTGCTGTATTGAAGTTTCCAACTACTATTGTAAAGGTGTCTATTTCTCTCTTCTGTTACGTGAATGTTTATCTCATGTATTTTGGGGCACCATGGTTAGGTGCATAAATGTTTATGACTATTATTTCTTCTTGGTGGATTGACCATTTTATCAATATACAGTATCTTTCTTCATCTCTTGTAACAGTTTTTGACTTAAAGTCAATTTTGACCAGTATTAGTGTAGCCATCCCAGCTCTCTTTTGTTACCATTTGCATGGAGTATTTTTTTTCATCCTTTCACTTATTTGTGTCTTTGGGTCTAAGGTGAATCTCTTGTAAACAACTTATAGATGGATCCTGCTTTTTTATTTATTCTGATAATCTGTGTCTTTTGATTGGGAAGCTTAATCCATTTACATTCAGTAGATAAGGCAAGACTTACTTCAGTCATTTGTCCTTTGTTTCTTACACATCATATATCTTTTTTTGTTCCTCTTTTCCTTTTTTGCAGCCTTCTTTTGCATATATTTGATCTTCTGTGATATTATTGATTGAAATCTTTCTCATTTCCTTTTCTGTATATAGTTTAAATACTTGCATTTATCCTGGGGTTTGTATATAAATCAACCTAAGTCTTTAACTTACTAGTTAAAAAAAAAATCAATGTAACTTCAAGAGCATACAGTGTCTGCTTCTCTACTGCTCCATTTCCCCTCTTTATGTTGTTTTTGTCACAGAGTACAAAACATGTCTGAGGATTTTTTGTTGCTTAATTTAAAAAAGTTTTATAATTCTTTTTCATATAAACATGTATAGGATAAGAGCATCCTATTCTTTTCATCATTAAAATCTTCTTTGATATCTTTGCATTTATCATTGTGTTTTGTTTGAATTTTTCTTCTGTTCTCCACATTTTTGTTTACTAAGTGTTTCTTTTGTTTCCTTCTCCTTCTATTTTTTTCCCTTAATTTGGAGACTGTCCTCAAATGTCAGCTGATGACCCCTGACTCTACATTAATAATTAAGAGTAAAAGTTTGCATGAGTTGGGTAGGTTTATTAACTAGTGGGCTTCTCTGTGGTAAAGGAAAAGGGCCTAATGTCAGTATCTAAGGTCTTTTCTCTAGACTGTTACTTCCAGAAGATTATTCTGTTTTCTGCTTGGAGTACACGCTTGGCTCCTGTGTACTAAGAACTAAGTGGTGGATGGAGGCCAGGGGAATATTTTATGTGCATTTCTTCTTTTTTCTCTAGGCCAACCTCCTCTGTGTTTATATAATCCCTGTTTTCAGTACCACACCTCACCTCTGCCTTATATCCCCATTTTAGAAAGTCTCTAGCACAATTTTTACAGACAATAAACCACTCATTTCCTGACACAGTAGAGGAAAGGGAAAGAGACTTAGGGCAGTACAAAATAATGGTTATAAGTTGGGACAATGGAGACAGACTTCCTGGAGGCATAACTGCTCCTTTACCATTTCCTCCGTTTTTAGCTCCGTGCCTCACTCTTCCTGTCAGTGGTTTGGCACCTGTAATTCCTGATCCCTTAAGGGTAATTCAGTCCATTTCTCATTCAGATTATTTGGATTTCAGCTTTTTCCTTGCTGTATCATCTTCTTGCTCTTTCTGTCTTCATATGTCTGGATTTCATAGGAGATGGAATTTGTGCTTCTGTTATTCCTTTTCTTGGTGGCTTTGTGGTGGTTCCAAGGAATAAAGGGGTATAAAACATCTTTATTACTCTATTTTAAAACCAAAAGACTCCACAGTCTATTAATTTAAAAAATTTTCCTCTAAACTCGTTCATATGATTAATTTGCCTAACAAAACTTCTCTTGCAAACACCATAAAAATAAACCTAGTGTAGGACCTTTTGAATGAGTACAAACTCTAAATTAGTAAAATCCAAATTAATATTTTATGTGAAAACCCTTTTTGGACATAACTTTTGTTCATAGTCAATATTAAAATTTTAAACTTTAATTAATTTTTGAAAGTTCATTCTTCACAATTGGATAAATTGTTTCTCTGCAGTTATGCTATCATTACCAACATGTTCTAGACATTGGAAAAAGTTAAAAGAACTATAATTATTAGGAATTATTTAATTGAGTTCCAACTGATGAGAGACAAATATCTGATATTTCAATGAAATTGTGATTTAAATGCTTGGATATATACTAATCTACCCATAATAGTTATCTTTGTTTCATGAAAAGATTGAACTAAGTTCAGATGGTAAACTGATTTATTATAACTTACATTATTATTTTTCTTGCCCTTATTAGATCTTGTTTAGAAGGAAAGGCAGGAAGGAAGGAAAACAAAGGATTGAAGGTAGAAAAGATAGGAAAGGGCTTTAAAATAAAATTTAAGGGAATTTGGATGAATTATCTTTTGGGGTCATAAAGGTCCAATTCTTTATACTGAAATAGAAAATATTAACTTTGTAGTCATATCACATATTTCATATATCAAAGATTTTTAAAACCAGACAACAGTGAATATATTTTTCTAAGAACATATCATAAAAACACAGATATGCCCTTTCTTTAAAGTGTAGTATTATAAATGTTTATAGCAAAAAAAAAGTCTAATTACCAAATCTATTCTACTTAGCACTGTCACTTTGTTCAAGAATTTACATTGACTTTCTATTGACAAGGACATCATGGAAGGAAGGTAAAGAAGGGGGAGGGGTGAGGAGGAACTAAGTTTAATGAATTGATTGAATATCCACTCAAGTCTAGGTATTATACTAGTTTTACATTCAATCTTCCAAAGAGCCTTTGAAGCATGTATTGTAATTTCCCTTTTTACAGGTGGAAAAGGAAAATCAAAGGTTAAATAACTAACCAAAGTCATAGCATTAGTAAGTCAAAGATTCAAATCACGAAATATTTGACTCCAAAGCCTAAACCTGACACCCTGCTGGCTTTCAAGCTTCTACATATATACTGCTAAACTAAAAAAAAAAAAAAAAAAGTAAGCCACAAGTTGGTATTAGATATTTCAACAGTTTTGATTAGTTTTTAAACTACCATAGTTTAAAAAATATGTAATATTCTCTCTAAAAAAAAAAAAAAAAAAGTGATGGCTCTGTTTGGCTAATGCCCTAAAGCACATTCAGTCTCCCTATTGCCTAACTGAACACTATGGTTACAAGTGGAGGCTAATTTTAGGCTTTTGGGGAATCACACTCTCCTTCCTCTCCTTATCACAGGGAGTTAGTAGCACCTTGGCTACTTTTTTATCCCTCAAACTTTGATGTCACTATATAAGTAATGGCCTCTCATTTGAGCTGGGCCATCAATGCAGAAATTATTTTGTGTCTCCCTGCTCAGGAACCCTCCCCCAATTCCTACAAGAAATGTGTAGTTCTCCACTACCTTTGCATCCCTTTTCCCACCCAGAGGCTATCATTTGCAAGAGGAAAACTTACATCCTAATTTTCAGAGAAAATAGATGGTATCAGATGAGATCTCAAAACTCCTTTACAACAGTATGAATGTAATTAATTAACAGTACTGAATTATATAATGAATGTGGTTAAAAGGGGGAAATTTTAGGTTATATATATGTTACTAGAATCAAAATTAAAAAACAAAACCCATAGGACTGTAGAACAAAACAGTGAACATTAACATAAACCAGGTAATATAGTTAATAGCACAATTATAAAAATGTTCTTTTATCATTTGCAACAAATGAACCAAACCAATGCAAGATGTTATTAAAACGTGGTATGTGGGAAATCTGTACCTTATGCATTTTTTTCTGGACCTACAACTTCCCTAATTTTAAAAAACAACAAAATAAAACAAGACAAAACAGCAACAACAACAAAAACTGTTCCTTACTCAATTATTTGCATCCACTTCTATTCATATAGCCCTCTTTTTCCTGTCCAAGTGCTGGACACCCATGCTTTACCATCTCACCCTCAAGAACCTCACTCCCCTAACTACTGCTCCTCTAAATCTTTCCCCCTCTTCTCCCAAAGCTTCTTCCCTTCAGAATACAAAGGCAGTAAAAGCCTCTGTCATTTGAATGGTAAAGAAAAGTTAAGCCACTTATTAAACTACCACCCATTCTAATTCACACTATTTCCCTTCTCTTTGCTTTCTTTCATTTCCAGACTTTAAGAAGGAAAAGCCTTCAATTCTCTAAGCAAGGCTGCCTGGCCTACTATCTACTATTCTTCCCAAACCGTTCTTTCAGAGGTTCCTTACTTGCCCTTTCTGGAGCATGTGGCTTTCTTGACTACTCTTTCTCTAGGCTTCTGTGTCACTAGTGGCTTCTGGGGAGACTGATCCTTCTCAGTGTCCTCTTTTCCCTTCTAATCCTTCCAGGCTGCATACCTCAGATGGGCCGTACACATCTTCCTGCCCTGGGAGACCTGGTAAGATGAAGCACCCAGGTGGGATGATACCTTCTCCCCAATATCCTAAGTGAACTTCCATGGGAAAACCACTACATTGGATCTTAGCTCTTCATCCTAAAAAATTTATTTGTCACTAAAATTGTAGATCTGCCAACCATTTGACATATTTTTCAGATTTGTGATTATGTCAATGGAAGTTTAGTTTTCAAATGGCAAAAAATTATAGTAAAAGGGGCTTCCTTTAAAGTCTATTACACGTAAAAATATGGCAGGCAGAAATAGAGAAATATTTTAAAACAAACCAGTAATCAAATAACAAAATCAATACTTATTTTTTTTCTTTTTAAGAATCTTGATAAAATCAACAGATTCTTTCCTCTGTGGGGAGAAATACCCTTCACAAAATTTAAATCAAAAGTCCAAAGAGTTCAAGATGCCTCTATAGCTGGCCCATTAACTCCTTATAGACTCAGATTCTGAACCTCTATTACAAGAAAAGAGAAGTTTAGAATGAGAAAAACAAAAGGAATTTAAAAATGGATCATAAAAAGTATAGTCCATGACAGAAAACAAACAGAACACGAGGCATATGAATCATAACTATTTCAAGGAAGTCAAAGATATTACTTTCCTTTAGTTATCTCTTTTTCACTCAGTTATTCCCAGCTTCCAGCAGCATGCATTTGTGAATGCTCATTAAATGAAAGACATTTGCTATTTTTTGTAAATGTACTTTTAGAACAACTTCAAGTCCTCACTTCTTGAGAATTTTCTAACCTGTTCATGCTTTAGAGCCTGTTTGATAATGATTGTGCTAAAAGTTTGTCCTGCCCTGACTACAAATTAGAAAAGAAAAGCCATTATGGTCTACCCACAGGGCCTCTTTACCTAGGTAGGAGCCCTACTGAGTCCATTCTTCCTTTTGCTTGACTACATAGTAAATAAAAGAGGCTGTATGAATAAATTGTGAAATCACCAAAACTGTTTTACATTGTTGGCCCAGAAAACTCTCCTTAAAAAATACAGGTAGCATTTGATTCTGCTTGAAACCCCAAGTTTAGCATTAGAATTTTAATAGCTCCCTTTCTTAGGTTATTTGGCACACACAAATTCATCAGAAAGAGAATGAAAAAAATATTCTCAATAAGCCAACGTTGAGAAAAACTATGTAATTTTGCCATAATTTTCCTTATGCTCTTTATACTTTATGATACGATTCAATTAAAAGAAATACAAATGCTAGTTGTTAATATGTACTACTTTGATAAACAAGGTTCTCTAGACAAGGGCTGATTTGGTGCTGTCCTCATTGCTTTCAAAAGAAGCCTTAAGGCAGTTAGTACTCAGAAGATGCCACTCAAAATCTCAGAAATTCCATAATTCTGCCTGACAAATCCTTATATCTTGGGGAAAAGGTAGGTCTAGAAATAAGGGAACCCAAGACTGAATGGATTTGGAAGGGGAGATGGGTATGTGTGAAATTTTGATGTATCAATAAAACCTGTTGTTTGTGCCTCCCTTAGAGTCTGTTTTGCAGGGAAATATGCTAATTCAAAGATATCTAAATAGCTTCACACTTAATTCTGACTTCAAATCTTAGAGTGGCAGAGCAGCTGTGCCTGGAGGCAATACAATCTTATTTCTATAAAAATCTCTCAAACCTCCATATATAAATGGAGGAGTAAAAATAGATAATCAAATCCAAATTAAGACTATTAAGAATTGATTTAGTGTAAAGATAATATAGAAAGATTTTGTTTAGGTTATGGATGTGTAATACTTGTTTGCCTAAATTTCTGATTATGTTTTATCTTATTTTGTCACAGTTAAATAGTTTTATCATTAGGGGTTTTAATTGCACATAGTTTATAGAATTCTTTCTGATTATTCTATATCCATTTAAGTGGGAAAAAAATCCCACCGTACTACTTAATGAAAAGAGAACCATCTAACGAGGTTGCTATCAAATTGTAGGCAGATGCACAATAAGGTGTGGCTAAACCATTCATATGTGAGAAACTTATGTCACAAAAGTTTTAAGGAGAGTTTGCAGAGTGTACAGGGGAAGTGCACTTTTTGAAGAGAGTAGGAACTATCATAACCTGAAAAATACTAGTCTCTCAGTGGTATACCAGAGGTTACAGAGGTGAAAAAAAAAAAAAGGTAGAAGGAAAAGAAATGAGGAAACATAGTGGAAAAACAATGCCAACAAATACTTTCTTTGAACCGCAAAGATTTATGACAATTTTAAAATATTGCATATTCTGTTAATAATCTTTACAAAATTGTTTTTATCAAAGTTTTTTCCTCCTTAATAGGATAATTTACAACCAGAAGGATACTTTCAAAAGATAAAAATGGAGCCCTTTGGGGTCTAAGATGGTTCAGAATATTTGCAGGGGTGGCAGATGTCTTAAGTTGCCTAACCCAAAGTCCATTCCCCCTTTCTTTCTAGTTTTGGGGCAGGTGTCAGCAAACTTCTGCCACAGGGCAAATCTGACCATTAATCAGTTTTTATAGTGCTTGAGATCTAAGGATGGCTTTTACATTTTTAAATGTTTGGGGAAAAAAATCTAATGAAGAATACTATTTGTGAAATATATGTGAAAATTATATGAAATTCAAATTTCAAGGAAATCTCACTTCTTTTTTTTGCCAGTGATTGGTCTGGAGGATAGGTGTTAGAATAAAGTTTTGACCATTGAGATGCAAGAAGGCTACTGGAATATTTTATGTCCTGATAAAAGAGAAAAGGGGTAGCAGATGTGGCTCAAGCAGTTGAGTGCCCACCTCCCATATGGTAGATCCTGGGATCAGTTCCCAGTGCTCCTAAAAAAACAAAAACAAACAACAAGCAAAACAAACAAGCAAAAAACTCAGGGAAGCTGATGTGGCTTATTGGGTTGAGCACTGGATTCCCACAAATGAGGTCTGG
>PVKH010039831.1:0-11137 GCA_004027955.1 Chaetophractus vellerosus | reverse complement strand
CACACCACGGGGGTGGGGGTAAGTTGTCATTTACATGTTATATTAGCTGAAACCATAACTACTGCACCCCCTTCAGAAGGGGAAACAGCTCTCCATGTTACCTCGCTGCCTCTGTGGTATTGATTGTGTGTGGGTGGGCAGTGATTTCACAGGGGCCCACTCTTTGTTGGATTTTTTCCCCCCTAGTCTAAGATAGTCGAGTCTTTGGTGAATTGCACTAGTTTAGGTGACAACCCAGTGTGAAATCTCACCATGTTTGCAAATGTATGCTTGGGATTTGAGGACAGGGAGGACTAGTGAGAGAGTGGCTAAGTATGAAGTAAAATAAATAAGGTAAGGAGCAAGACATCTGTAAATCTATCAAGGATTGAAGGAAACTGTTCTGACTGTGTAGCTCTTGCCCTTGGGAAGAAGATTAGAGGGAGAAATATTTGGAATGTTGCTATTTTCATGTTTTAGTAACAGTTTTCCAAGTTACCGTTTTGCTGAAAAGTTTGCCCAAGGCACTGCCTTGGAAGGAAGTGTTGATGAAGACATGGGTCCAATGGCTGTTCAGTGAGGGGAATCTAATTTCCCCATCTGTGGGTATTTGCTGCTATGGAGGTGTTTCTGCCTCTCTATTCTCAGATGGGATTTGGGAGCGAAAGGAGACTTTTGCTGACTCCCAGTGTTCATTCAGACATGGCCCTGGAGCATCAAATCCAACCCCCATCACACACACACCCCAAACTCCAGTGATGTCAAGTTTGAGAGTATCTTGAAGTCTGGAGGTGCTTTTTTACATGAGTGATGCCTTGACCTTGATCTTTGACCTAGGTATCTGGGTTCTCATTGTTGGTATATTTTCATTGTGATTCTGTCCTGTCTTACTCCATCCTATCTCTTGATTTTATTTATTTTTTGTTATTAAAGACGTTGTAGGTTTATGGAAAATCATGCAGAAAATACAGGGTGCCAATGTAACCACCACCCCCCTCCCCTGACACATACATCAGTTTCCCTACTATTAACACTTTCCATTAGTGTGGTACCTTTGTTACAATTGATGAAACAATATTATTATAATTATACTATTAGCTGTAGTCCATAGTTTACGTTTGAGTTCACTGTAAATATTCTGCATTAGAATTCACTGTTTGTGTTCTACAACCCTATGGTTTTAAGAAATTTATTCTAGTAACATATACACAACCTAAAATTTCCCCTTTTAACCACATTCAAATATATAATTCAGTAGTGTGATTTATATTCACAATGTTGTGCTACAATCACCATCATCCGCCACCAAAACTTTTCAACACCCCAAACAGAAACTGTACAAATGAAACATTAACTCCCCTTTCTCTGACTCACTCCAGTCCCTGGTAACCTGTATTCTAGTTTCTCACTTTATGAATTTGCTTATTTTAATTATTTCATATCAGTGAAATCATATACTATTTGTCCTTTAGTGTTTAACTTATTACTCAACATAATGTCTTTATGGTTTATCTATGTTGTCGCATGTATCAGAACTTTATTGCTTTTTACAGTGGAATAATATTCTATTGTTTGTATGTACCACATTCTGTTTATCTATCCGTCAGTTGATGGGTATTTGGGTTGCTTCTATTTTTTGGCAATTGTGAATAATGCCACAATGAACACAAGTGTGCAAATATCTGTTGAAGTCCCTACTTTTGATTCTTTTGGGTATATACCTAGAAATGGGATTTCTGGGTCATATGGTAATTCTATATTTAGCTTTCTTTGGAACTGCAAAATTGTTTTCTTCAGCGGTTGTACAATTTTACATTCACACCAGGAATGAATGAGTGTTCCTATTTCTCCACATTATCTCTAACACTTAATCTCCATTAAAAAAAATAGTACCTCTTCTAGTGTAATTGATGTGGTATCTCATTGTGCTTTTGATTTGTGTTTCCCTAATGGCTAATGATATTGAGCATCTTTTCATGTGCTTTTTGGCCATTTGTTATCTTCTTGGAGAAATGTCTTCTTTTAATGTGCTAAAGGCTGCCAGTGCAGAAATACCAGAAGCAACTGAGGAATGGACAAACATGAGGGGGGATGCAACTATGGACTAAAGTAGACTTATTATTCTAGCAATGGAAGAACTTGTAATATTAATATAAAGGCAGTGTTTGCTAGAGGTTTTGAGGGGAGGGAGAGGGAAGAATAGGTGTAACATGGGGCATGTTTTGGACAATGGAATTGTTCTGAATGACATTGCAATGATGGATACAGGCCATTATACATTTTATCAAAACCTATAAAAATGTGCAGTGCAAAGTGTAAACTATAAACTATAGACCATGGTTAGTAGAAATGCTTCAATATGAGCTCATCAATTGTAACAAATGTACCACACTAATGAAAAATGTTAATGGGGAAAAGTGTGTGGGGGTGGGGTATATGGGGACCCCCTATATTTTTGATGTATTACTTATGTAATCTAAAGCTTTTTAAAAAATAAAATAAAAAGTTACCAGAAATGGGTTGGCTTTCATAATGGAATTTATTAGGGTAAGAGCTTACAGTTATGAGGCTGTGAAAATGTCCAAATCAAGGCATCACCAGAGATGCTGTTTCACCAAAGGTTGGCTGCTGCTGGAGATACTGGACTCCTGCCATGTGGCAAGGCAAAATGGTGGTTGGTCTCTGTCTTCTCCTCCAGGCTCACTTTCTCCCCCAAGCAATCAGGTATATTGGCGTGTCTCTCCTGAGGATATATTTCTTCAGCTTTGGTGTGCTCCCCTGATTCCAGCCTCTGGCCTCTCTGAGCCTCTCAGGTTTTCTCTGTCTTTTTGCAGCTATAGGTGATCTTGGAGTCCTCTCTCACATGGCAGGGTAAAAAAGGCAGCTCTCTTTTTCTGTGTGTCTCTGCATGTTTTTCCTTTTTATATAAGACTCCAGCAAGAGGGCCAAGAACCATCCTGGGTCATGCCTCACTGAATACTCCAGTCAAAGGCCTCCAACTGAATCTAACAGGCACAGGAATGGTTTAACTGAAGTACAAAAAATTCAGGGTCCACAAAAGACTCAAACCAGGAGTTTGTCTATTCAAGTCTTTTGCCCATTTTTAAATTGGGTTGATTGACATTTGTTGTTGAGTTGTAGGATTTCTTTATATATTCTGGATATAAAACCCTTAGCAGATATGTGGTCTCTAAATATTTTCTCCTATTCTATAGGTTGTCTTTTTAATTTCATGATAAATTCCTTCGCACAAAAGTTTTTAATTTTGATGAAGTTCCTTCATCTATTTTACTGTTAATTGTTGTTGCTTATGCTTTTGGGGTAAAGTCTAAGAAACCATTGCCTAACAAGGACCTAAAGATGCTTCCCTTTATTTTCCCCTAGAAGTTTTATAGCTGTGGTTCTTTTATTTAGATCTTTGATCCATTTGGGGTTAATTTTTATATATGGTATTAAGTGAGGGTTCACCATATATAAAAATGAACAATATTTAGTTTTCCGATCCAAGAACTGGGAATGTCCATTCATCTATTTACGTGGTCTTTTATTTCTTTCAGCAATATTTTGTAGTTTTTTTTTTTTTTAAATACAAATCCTTTACATACTGGGTTAAGTTTATCCCTAAATATTTGATTCTTTTAGTTGCTATTGTAACTAAATACTATTGGAAATGGAATTTGTTTCTTGATTTCCTCTGGAGATTGTTCATTTACTACTGTATAGAAATACTACTGATTTTTGCATGCTGAATGTGAATCCTGCTACTTTGTTGAATTAATTTATTAGTTCTAGTAGCTTTAGTCTGGATTTTTCATGATTTTCTACATATAGGATCATATCATCTGCAAATAGAAAAAAAATTGTCTTCCTTTACAATTTGGATGTTTTTTCTTTTTCTTGCCTAATCATTCCAGCTAGAACTTTCAGTGCAGTGTTGAATAACTGTGGTTACACGGGGCATCCTTGTCTTGTTCCTGATCTAAGAGGGAAAACTTTTAGTCTTTCACCATCGAGTATGACGTTATCTGTGGGTTTTTCATATATGCCCTTTTTCATGTTGAGGTAGTTTTCTTCTAGTCCTAGTTTTATGAGTGTTTTTATAAAGGAGGGCACTAGATTTTGTCAAATGCCTTTTTAGCATCAATTGAAATGTTTATATGTTTTTTTCCTTCATTCTATTAATGTGGTATATTAGATTAATTGATTTTCTTATGTTGAATCACCCTTGAAGAACTGGGATTAATCCCGCTCGGTCATGATGTGTAATTCTTTTAAGTGCTTTTGGATTTTGTCTACTAGTATTTTGTTAAGGAGTTGTACATCTATGTTCATGAAGGACATTGGTCTGTAAGTTCTTTTTCTTGTGGTATCTTTATCTGTTTTTGGTATGAGAGGGATATTGGCCTGATAGAATGAGTTAGGAAGTATTCTCTCCTCTTGAATTTTTTTGGGAGAGTTTGAGCAAGATTGGTGTTAATTCTTCTGGAAATATTTGGTAAAATTCACCACTGAAACCATTGGGTCCTGGACTTTTATTTTTGGGGAGATTTTTGATTACTGGCTCAATGTCTTTTCTTGGCATTGGTCTGTTGAGTTCTATTTCTTCTTGAGTCAGTGTAGGTAGTTTGTGTATTTCTTTTTTTTTTAATGTACTGGATACATATAAAAATTTTTTTAATCATAAAATATGTTACACAATGTATTTGGTTCATAGTAACGCCGTCATACAGTACTTGTCCTTTTGTGTCTGGCTTGCTTTGCTCAACATAATGTCCTCCAGGTTCATCCATGTTGTCATGTACTTTATGACTTAATTTCTTCTTACAGCTGCATAATGTTCCATAGTGTGAGTAGACCACAGTTTGTTTATCCATTCATCTCTTGATGGGTACCTGTGTTGTCCATTTCATCTAGATTACCTAATTTGTTGGCAAACAGTTTTTCATAGTATCTTGTTATAACATGTTTTGTTTCTGTGGGGTTGGTACTATTGCCCTGTCGTTTCATTTCTGGTTTTAGTTATTTGTGTCCTTTCTTTTTCAGTCAACCTACAGATTTAATTGATCCTTTCAAAGAACCAAGTTTTTGTTTTGTTGATTCTATTATTTTTTTATTCTCTATTTTTAAAAAATATCTATTTTAATCTTTTTTCCCTTCCTTCTGCTCACCTTATGTTTAGTTTGCTCTTTCTTTTTAGGTCCTTCTGTTGTGAGGTTAGGTCTCTAATTTGAGATATTTCTTCCTTTTTTAATGTAATGATTTAGAGCTGAAAATTTTACTTTCAGCGCTGCCTTTGCTGTATCCCATAAGTTTAAGTATGTTGTATTTTCATTTTCATTCACGTCAAGATATTTCCAAATTTCCTTTGTGATTTCTTTGGCCCATTGATTGAGTGCGTTGTTTGGTCAAGACTTTTATGTGACCTAACAGGGTTTATCATGGAGAACAACTCACGTGCACTAGGGAAGAATGTGAATTTTTTTCCTGTTTAGTGAAGTGTTCTATATATGGGTAAGGTCTAGTTGGTTTATAGTATCATTTAAATCTTCTGTTTCCTTATAGGTCTTCTATCTAGTAGTTCTATCCATTATTGAAAGTGGTATATTAAAGTCTCCTATTACTAATGTAGAACCATCTATTTCTCCTTCCACATCTCTCAATATTTGTCTCATATACTTGGGGACTCTGCTGTTAGTGGTATATATATATTTATAACTGTCATATCTTCTCTTGAATAGACCTCCTTTACCAGTGTAGGTGAATTATAGGACCTTCTTTGTCCCTTGAAAGAGTTTTTGACTCAAAGTCTATTTTATATCATATTAGTATATCCTAATCTCTTTTGGTTATGATTTGCATGGTATATTTTTCCATCCTTTCACTTCCACCCTACTTGTATCTTTGAATTAAAATGTGTCTCTTATAGACAGCATATGGTTGGGTCATGCATTTTTTAATATGTATTTTTTAATTAGAGAAGTTTTGAGCTTACAAAACAATTTTGCATAATGTTCACAATTCCTATACATCACCCTTCCACCAACACCTTAAATTGTTGTGGAACATTTGTTATGGGTTATGAAAGAACACCATCAGACTGTTACCACTAACTATGGTCCATAGCATACATTTGGTATATTTTTTCCCATATACCCCTGTTATTAACACCATGTATTAGTATTGTACATGTGTTATAGTTCATGCAAGAACACTCATTTGTACCGTTAACCACAGTCCATCTTCCACCAAATGATTCACTATGTTATACAGTCCTATGCTTGTATAGTCTATCCAAAGTATACACTTAATGGCTCTCCTTTTATCACAGATGCAGTCATTGTCTCAGTAAATTTTTTAATGCTTTCCTTTGTCCGGAAGAAAAAAATCCCATACCCCCCTATTATGGACCCTTAGCATAGATTTTGTAACTTCTTTGATATTGACACAGAGTATTACAATATTGCTGTTAACTTTAGCACATAAGTTACATTAATTGTATTTTTCCTATGCATCACCATATTCTTACCCCATTGCAATAGTGATATACATTTGTTCTAGTTCATAGAAAAACATTCATGTATTTATACTATTAACCACAATCCTCATCTACCTCAGGGTTCACTATGTTATTCAGTCCCTAGATTATTCTCTAGTTTTCTTCCAATTGACATTTATATCCCTTTCAGCCATAATCCCATTTGTAAACCAGCCATGTTAGTTGTTCTCACTATAATGTGTTACCATTAACTATCCATTTCCATACTTTTACAGTTAAACAAATTAAAAATTCTACATATATTAAGCATCATTACCCCTTCTCAGCCTTCAGCCTATTTCCTAGTAACCTATACTATCTTAACTCAGTGGGTTTATTCTTTATATTTAGTTCATCTTAGTGAGACCATACAATTTTTGTCTTTTGTGTCTGGCTTATTTCACTCAGGAAAATGTCCTCAAGGTTCATCCATGTTATCATATGTGTCCCAACTTCATTTCTTCTTACAGTAGGATAGTATTCCATTGTATGAATATCCTTCTTTTGTTTATCCATTTATTGGTTGATGGACACTTGGGTTTCCAACTTTTGGCAACTGAGAATAACACCACTTTAAACATCGGTGTGCAAATGTCGGTTTGTGTCCCTGTTTTCAGTTCTTCTGGATATATTTCTAGTAGAGGGAATGCCAGATCATAGAACAGTTATGAGATATCAGGTATGTGGTTTCCAAATATTTTCTCCTGTTGAGTGGGCTGCCTTTTCACCTTCTTGATAAAATCCTTTGAATATATAAGTGTTTTAGTTTGAGGAGGTCCCATTTATCTGTTTTTTCTTTCAATACTCGTACTTTCGGTGTAAAGTTTAAGAAACCACAACCTACCACCAAGTCTTAAAGATGTTTCCCTACTTTTTTTAATAGGAGTTTTATGGTTCTAGCTTTTATATTTAAGTCCTTGATACATTTTGAGTTAATTTTTATATAAGGTGTGAGATAGGGGTCCTCTTTCTTCCATTTGTATATGGATATCCAGTACTCTCAACACCATTTGTTGAATAGACTGTTCTTCCCAGGCTGTGTGGCCTTGACAGCCTTATCAAAAATCACTTGACCGTAGATGTGAAGGTCTGTTTCTGAACCATCAATTCAGTTCCATTGGTCTATATGACTTTCTTTATGCCAGTACCATGCTGTGTGTACCACTGTAGCTAGGTAATATGATTTAAAGTCCGAAAGTGAGAGTCCTCCAACTTCGTTCTTCCTTTTAAAGATGTTTCTGGCTATTTGGGGCCCCTAACCTTTCCAAATAAATTTGATATTTGGGCTTTCTATTTCTTTTAAAAAGGCCTTGGATTTTTATTGGGATTGCATTGAATCTGTGTATCATTTGGGTAGAATTGACATCTTAACTATATTTAATCTTCTAATCCATGAACATGGAATGTTTTTCCATTTATTTAGGTCTTTTAAAATTTCTTTTAGCAATGCATTGTAATTTTCTGAATACAAGTGCTTTATGTCCTCGGTTAAGTTTAGTCCTAAATATTTATTTTTGTCACTATTGTAAATGGAATTTTTTCCCTGACTTCCTCCTCGGATTGCTTATTATGAGTGTATAGAAACACTATCGATTTTTGTGTATTAATCTTGTATCCTCTCACTCTGGTGAAGTCGTTTATTATCTCTAGGAGCTTTATTGTAGATTTTTTCAGGACTTTATATAGGATCATATCATCTGCAAAGAGCTGAAGTTTTACTTCTTCTTTTCCAGTTTTGATACCTTTTATTTCTCTTTCTTGCCTGACTGAACTAGCTAGAACTTCTTGCACTATATTGAACAACAGTGGTGACAGTGGGCATCCTTGTCTTGCTCTTGATCTCAATGCAAAGGTTTTCAGCCTTTCACCATCGAGTACAATGTTAGCTGTGGTTTTTTCATATATGGCCTTTATTATGTTGAGAAAGTTCCCTTCAGTTCTTATCTTTTGGAGTATTTTAATTAAGGTTCTTTTGTCAAATGCCTTTTTTTTATGTCAATTGAGATGATCATGTGATTTCTCTTCTTTGATTTATTAATGTGGTATTAGGCTGATTGATTGTCTTGTGTTGAACCATTCTTGCATGTCTGGGAAAAAACTCACTTGATCATGATCAATAATTCTTTTAATTGGTTGTTGGATTTGATTAGCAAGTATTTTGTTGAGGATTTTGGCATCCATATTCATTGGGGAAATGGGTCTGTAATTTTCTTTTTTCATAATATCTTTATCTGGCTTTGGTATTAGGGTGATATTGGTTTCATAGAATGAGTTTTGTAGCATTCCTTCCTTCCTGTTCAATTTTTTGGGAAGAGTTTGAGTAAGATTGGTATTAAATCTTCTATGAATGATTAGTAGAATTCACCTGTGAAGCCATTTGGTCCTGGGCTTTTCATTTTGTTGAGTTGTTTGACTGTTTCAGCCTCTTTACTTGTAATTGGTTTGTTGAGATCTTCTATTTCTTCTAGGGTCAGTTTAGGTTGTTTGTCTGTTCCTAGGAATTTTTCCAGTTCATCTACATTGTCTAGTTTGTTGGCGTACAGTTATTCATAGTGTCCTCTTATCTCTTATTTCTGTGGGGTCAGTAATAATGTCCCCATTTTCACTTCTAATTTTATTTATTTGTGTCTTCTCCTTTTATCCTTTTTATCCTTTGTCAGTCTAGCTAAAGAACCAACTTTTGGTTTTGTTAATTTACTCTATTGTTTTTTGTTGTTGTTCTCAATTTCATTTATTTCTGCTCTGATCTTTATTTCATTCCTTCTGCTTCCTTTGAGAATAGTTTGCTGTTCTTTTTCTAGTTCTTCCAGCTGTGTAGTTACGTCATTGATTTTAGCTCTTTCTTCTTTTTCAATATAAGCATTGAGGGCTATAAATTTCCCTCTCAGCACTGCCTTCACTGCATCCCATAGGTTCTGATATGTTGTGTTCTCATGTTCATTCGTCTTGAGATATTTATTGATTTCTCTTGCAATTTCTTCTTTGACCCACTGATTATTTAATAGGGTGTTGCTGTCTCCATATATTTGTGAATTTTCCCTTTTTCTGATTGTTGTTGATTTCCAGCTTTATTCCATCATGATCAGAGAAAGTGCTTTGTATAATTTCCATCTTTTTAAACTAATTGAGATCCACTTTGTGACTGAACATATGGCCCATCCTTGAGAAAGATCCATAAGCACTTTAGAAGATTGTATATCCTGCTGTTTTGGGGGTACAATGTTCTGTATATGCCTGTTAGGTTTAGTCCATTTACCATATTATTCAAGTTCTCTGTTTCTTTATTGATCCTCTGCCCCAGTGTTCTGTCCAATGGTGAGAGAGGTGTATTGAAGTTTCCAGTATTATTGTAGAGACATCTATTTCTCCCTTCAGTTTGGCAAGTGTTTGCCTCATGTAATTTAGGACATCCTGGTTAGGAACATATACATTTATATTGTTATTTCTTCTTGGTTACTTGCCCCATTTATTAATATTTAATGTCCTTCCTTGTCTCTAACAACAGCTTTGCTTTAGTCTATTTCATCTGATTTAAGTATAGCTACTCCAGCTTTTTGCTGTTATTGTTACTGCATGCATGGAATATCTTTTTCCAGCCTTCACATTCAATTTATATGTATCCGTGGGTCTAAGGTGAGTCTCTTGTAGATATCATATCAATGGCTCATATTTTCTTATTTATTCTGCCTGTCTATATCTTTTGATTGGGGAGTTTAATCCATTAACATTCCATATTATTACTGTAAAGGCAGTTCTTACTTCACCCATTTAGACCTTTGGGTTAGATTTAGCATATCTTATTTTCAACCTCTTTACACTTCAGTTACTTTTACTGATATAATCTTCATTTGTAGACTCTCTTCCAAGCCTCTCTCTCCTGGTTTTTCAGGCTGTAGCACTCCCTTTATTATTTCCTGTAGAGCTAATTGCTTGGATACAAACTCTCTCAGTTTCTGTTTATCTGTGACTATTCTAAACTTGCTTTCATTTTTGAAAGACAGTCTTGCTGGATATAATATTCTTGGCTGGTGCCTTTTCTCTTTCAGTATCTTAAATATACCATATCATTGCCATCTTGCCTTCATGCTTTCTGATGAGAAAACAGCAATAATTTTACTGGGAATCCCTTGTATGTGATGAATCAGTTTTCTCTTGCTGCTTTCAGGTTTCTCTCTCTAATTAGTATATGTCTTGGAGTAGGTCTATTTGGATTTATTCAGATGGGAGTATGTTATGCTTCTTGTACATGGATATCTATGTCCTTCAATAGGGTTGGGAAATTTTCTACCATTATTTCCTTAAAATGTTCCTTCTGCCATTTTTCCCTTCTCTTTTCCTCTGGGACACCCATGACACATGTGTTTGTACATCTCTTGCTGTCGTTTAGTTCCCTGTGACCCTGGCTCAATTTTTTTCCATTCTTTTCTTTATTTGTTCTTCACTTTCAGAGGCCCTGTCTTCAAGTTCACTGATCCTTTCTTCTGCCTCTTCAAAGCTGCTGTTACATGCCTCCAGTGTATTTTTAATTTCATTTATTGTGCCTTTCATTCACATGAGATCTGCTGTTTTTCTATGTATGCTATCAAATTCTTTGTGCTCTCCCAGTATCTTTTTTTTTCTTTT
>PVKH010039830.1:0-11137 GCA_004027955.1 Chaetophractus vellerosus | reverse complement strand
GACCATATGCCCCTTCTTAAAACAATGACTAGTTTAGAATAATCAGGATCTACTCCTGGTGCCAGGGGTCACATTTCTCACCAGAAATCTGTTAGGAAAGAAGAGCAGAGAAGATAGACATCCAACAACAGCTTCTACAGATGTAGAGATCGCTTTGTCAGGACTGGTCCAGTTCCCCAGCTCCTGCACACTCACAACTACAGAGGTTTCATAGCTCTGCAGGTCCAGTTGCTTTCCTCCATCTTCCTCCCACCTCACCAGCTCCAGGGCCAGTTCTGACCTGAGGAGGACCTCTGTATGTACGAGGCCACCTGTTTCAGTTATCTGTTGCTGCATAACAAACAACCCCAGAACTTAGTAGCCCGAAGCAGCAATAATTTTATTTACTTGTGATGTATAAGTCAGGAATTTGAGTGGACACAATGGAGAAGACTCATCTCTGCTCCATGATAAGTGGAGCTTCAACAGGTGGTGGGAGGTAGGGGTGGGGGTTGGCTGGGATTGCTTAACTGGGGCCATATGTTAGGGGACCCGATTTTGGTTGTTGGCTATGTTCCCTAGTTGTCCTCCATGTAGAGTGTCCAAGTGGCTAACTTGGGCTTCATCACAGCAAGGTGATCCCAGAGTTCAAGGCAGCAGCATCCCAAAGCACAGGCTCAAAGTGCAAGTGCCTATCAGGCCTCTAATTTTTCACATTTTCTGATATCTCATTGGCCAAAGCAGTCACATGGCCAAGCCCAGCATCAACGTGGGAGAGGCTGCACAAGGGCCTGGATACTGAGATACGTGCTCATGGGGTCCACCACTCCAGCCACCTGGCTCAGCCTTTAGGTCTATCCAGCTCTGATCCTGTGCCTAGTTTTGATCATTGTGCCTCTGCTGCTCCAGAAAACTGGCACATTTAGGAGGCTTCTCTCTACCCAGAACCTAAGCCACAGATAGTCTATAGAAAGCAGTTCTACCCCTATCTTCTCTGCAGCTCAGGAATTTATCAAAGCTCCCCTTCCTTCATTCCTCCTCGAAGTTCTTTCTTGTCTGCATATCCACCTTTCTAGCCATAAATGTTATTATATTCACCCTCTCTACCTTGCCTCTTCTGAATGATAACTACTACTTAGGACAAGCTGTCTGGCTTCTGCCTTTTAGAGTTTTTCCTTAGATCTATGTACCTGTAAGTGATGCCTACCCCCCAGGCCCCACCTGGCTTCTGGGTCCAGCACCTTAGACCCTGTTTGGCTGAGGATAGCACTTAGATATCTACATTTAACTCATGCCCTGAGTCATTGACTTTGAACTCATTTAGGACCCCAGCTCCTCTAGGACTGTCAGGTACTCCTCCTCTCTTCAAAGGACTTGAGTCCCATCCTAAAGCCCAGCCCAGAAGTGGAGACTTGGCTATTGGCTGACACACCACTCTAGTACTAATAGCTACCTGTATTCTAAGATGTCAGTTCACACTGTCTGCCTGGAAGGACATCCCTGATCTTTCATGTATAAACAGGAAACGTTCAACCAGCTTAAGCAGGAGAAGGGAATTTATGCGCCCACATAATCAAACCACGGGAAGGCAGAACTGGAGTAATGGATGCAGGGACTGGAACATAATCACTCCACTCTGCTGGCTTTGCATGTCATCGTTCTATAGTCAATTTTCTCCAATGGCAGGAACCAGGACCCTAACAGCCCTGGAATCTCTCATGGGTTTGAATTTCAACACCCAAATTAAAAGTCCTTAACTTCCTGCAAGAGCTGATTATTTTATGCCAAGGCTATTTAGCAATAAAGAGAGAATAAGCTTCCTTAAAAGCATGCATTTTTTGCTTTCTCTTCCCGCCCTGTTTTCACCTGCACAGAAGGGAGACTGGAAGCAGGAGGGTGGAGAATAAAGGAGGACAGGCCCAGAGATTGAGGGTCCTGTCAAACAAGTCCAGGGGCTCTTCACAGAGTTCCCAGGTGAGGCCAAGTCCCATGAAGCTGCCCCACCTTGGGGTGGCTCTGGAGAGGCTTTCATAATTGGTTAGGAATGTAAATCCAAATATGTTAGCCAAGACCCATGAAGTCAGATGCATTGTTTTTTTGTGTTGGTTTTTTTTTTTTTTTTTTGGTACCAGCATCAGGGATTGAACCTGGAACTCATATGTGGGAAGCTGGCGCTCAACTACTGAGCTCCCCTGAGTTGTTTTTTTTTCATTTGTTGTGTGCTTGTTGTCTTGTTGTTTGTTTTTTTGTTTTTTTGTTTGGTTGGTTGGTTTTGGCTTTAGGAGGCACCAGGGAACATACCCAGGACCTCCCATGTGGGAAGCAGGCACTCAACTGCTTGAGCCACATCTGCTCCCCAGATGTATTTTTGAACCTTCCAGATTTTAGAATAAAATATAGGTCAAATACCATATATTATGCATCACTCCCAGTGGAGTGGGGGACAGCACTCATAATCAAACACATTTTAAAAATATATTTTTATTACAGAAGTCAGGAACTTACAAAACAATCTTCCATATGTGTAGAATTCCCATACAACAACCTTTCACCAAAACACCACACCATTGTGGAACATTTGTTACAGATTATGAGATAGTATCATCAGTCTATTATCACTAACTATGGTCTACAACATACATTTGGCATATTTTTTTCCATACCGTCCCCCCCCCATTATGGACACAGTACATCTTTGGCATTGATGCAAGAATATTACAGTATTGCCGTTAACTATAGTTCATAGGTTACATTAACTGTATTTTCCCATGCTTCTCCACATTCCCACAGCCCTCTTCTTATCTCCTAATAACCTATACTCTAAGTTTTAACTCCATGCATTTATTCTTTATATTTAGTTCATATTAGTGAGACCATGCAATATTTTTCCTTTTGTGTCTGGCTTATTTCACTCAGCACAATGTCTTCAAGATTCATCCATGTTATTATATGTGTCCCAATTTCATTTTTTCTTACTGTAGCATAGTATTCCATCATACGTATATATCACATTTTTTTTAGCCATTCATTGGTTGATGGACACTTGGGTTGTTTCCATTGTTTGGCGATTGTGAATAATGCTACTATTAACATCCGTGTGCAGATGTCTGTGTCACATTTTGCAGTTCTTCTGGATATATTCCTAGTAGAGGAATTGCCGGATCATATGGCAGCTCTATATTTAGCTTCCAGAGGAACTGCCAAACTGTCTTCCACAGAGGCTGCACCATTTTACAATCCCAACAATGAAGGAGTCTTCCTATTTCTCCACATCCTCTCCAGCACTTAATGTTTTCTGTTTTAATAATGATATTCTATGCAGTGTGAGATGATATCTCATTGTCATTTTGATTTGCATTTACCTAATAGCTAGTGATATGGTACTTTTTTTTCCATGTGCTTTTGGCCATTTGTATTTCTTCTTTGGAGAAATGTCTAAGTCTTTTGCCCATTTTTTAAAAATAGGATTGCTTGTTCTTTTATTGTTGAGTTGTTTGATTTCTTTATAAAAAATGGAAATCAAACCCATATGGGATATGTGGTTGCCAAATATTTTCTCCCATTGAATGGGCTGCCTTTTCACTTTCTTGACAAAGTCCTTTGAATCACAAAAGTGCTTAAGTTTGATGAGGTCCCATTTATCCATGTTTTCATTCGTCGCTCGTGCTTTCGGTGTAAGGTTTAAGAATGCACCACCTTCCTAATCAGGTCTTGAACCTGTTTTCCTACATTTTCTTCTAGCAGTTCTATGGTTCTAGCTCTTATATTTAGGTCCTTGATCCATTTTGAGTTAATTTTTGTAGGTGTGAGATAGGGGTCCTCTTTCTTTCTTTTGGCTATGGAGATTTAGTTCTCGCAGCACCATTTGTTTAATAGACTGTTCTGTCCCAGCTAGTGGGTTTGGCAGGCTTGTCAAAAATCACTTGACCACAGATATGAGGGTCTGTTTCTGAACCATCACTTCGGTTCCATGGGTCTATGTATCTATTTTTATGCCACCACCATGCTGTTTTTACCACTTTAGCTTGGTAATGTGATAATAAAGTCCGAAAGTGAGAGTCCTCCAACTTCGCTTTTCCTTCTTAAGATGTTCCCGGCTATTCGGGACCCTTTACCCTTCCAAATAATTTGATAATTGTGTTTTCCATTTGTTTAAAAAATGCTGGTGGAATTTTTATCAAGGTTGCATTGAATATGTATATCAATTTGGGTAGAATTGACATCTTATTTCTATTTAGCCTTCCAATCCTTGAGCATGGAATGTTCTTCCAGTTATTTAGGTCTTTTAAAATTTCTTTTAGCAATGCATTATAGTTTTCCTGAATAAAAGTGCTTTACATCCTTGGTTAAGTTCATTCCTAACTATTTGATTCTTTTAGTCACTATTGTAAATGGAATTTTTTCCTGACCTCCTCCTCAGATTGCCCATTACTAGTGTATAGAAACACCACCAATTGTTGCATATTGATTTTGTATCCTGACACTCTACTGAAATTGTTTCTTATCTCTAGCAGCTTTGTTGTCGATTTTTCGGGTCTTTCTAGGTATAGGATCACATTATTTGTGGGTAGCAAAAGTTTCAATTCTTCCTTTCTGATTTGGATGACTTTTATTTCTTTTTCTTGCCTGATTGCTCTGAACAACAGTGGTGACAGAGGGCATCCTTGTCTTGTTCCTGATCTCATTGGGAAAGCTTTCAGTCTTTCACCATTGAGTACAATGTTAGCTGTGGGTTTTTCATACATGGCCTTTATCATGTTGAGAAAGCTTCCTTCAATCCCTATCTTTTGTAGTATTTTTATTGAAAGGATGCAGTATTTTGTCAAATGCCTTTTCTGCATCACTCAATCGTATCATCTGATTTTTCTTCTTTGATTTATTAATATGCTGATTGATTTTCTTGTGTTGAATCACCCTTGCATGCCTGGTATTAAATCCACTTGATAATGACGAATAATTCTTTTAATGTGTTGTAGGATTTGATTAGCAAGTATTTTATTGAGGATTTTTGCATCTGGATTCATTAGGGAAATGGGTCTGTAATTTTCTTTTTTCTTAATATCTTTACCTGGCTTTGGTATTACAGTGACACTGACTTCATAGAATGAGTTTGGTAGCATTCCTTTTTGTTCAATTTTTTGGAAGAGCTTCAGGGAGATTGGTAATAAATCTTTGAATGCTTGGTAGATCTCACCTGTGAAACCATCGGGTCCTAGGCTTTTTATTTTGCAGATTTTTTTTGATGATGTTTCAATCTCTTTACTTGTGATTGATTTATTGAGGTCTTCTAGTTCTAGGGTGTAGGTTGTTTGTATGTTCCTAGGAATTTTTTCCATTTTGCCTACATCATCTAGTTTGTTGGCATACAGGTTTTTTAAAAATATATTTGCATTTTCTTTCTGTTTTTCTTTGTCAGTCTAGTAAGGGTTTGTCAATTTTGTTAATCTTCTCAAAGAACCAGCTTTTGGTTTTGTTAATTCTCTCTATTGTTTGTTGTTGTTGTTGTTGTTTTTCTCAAGTTCATTTATTTCTGCTCTGATCTTTATTTCATTCCTTCTACTTGCTTTGGGACTAGTTTGCTGTTCTTTTTCTAGTTCCTCTCACTGTGTAGTTAGCTCATTGATTTTAGCTCTTTCTTCTTTTTTAATGTAAGCATTGAGGTCTATTAATTTCCCTCTCAGCACTGCCTTCACTGCATCCCATAGGTTTTGATATGTTGTATTCTCATTTTCATTTGTCTCAAGATATTTATTGATTTCTCTCACAATTTCTTCTTTGTCCCACTGGTTATTTAAGAATGTGTTGTTTAATCCCCATATATTTGTGAACTTTCCCTTTTTCTGCCTCTTTTTTCCTACTGACATTGTTTCTTTTTTAATTTTTAAAATTTTTTAGAGATACTTAGATTATACAAATGTCACATAAAATATAGGAGATTCTCATATGCCCCACTCCCCACACCTCCTATATTTCCCCACATTAACAACATCCTTCATTAGTGAGGTACATTCATTGCATGAATACATTTTGAAGCAGTGACACTAGCGTGGATTAAAGTTTACATTGTAGTTTACACTCTCTCCCACCCAATTCTGTAGGTTATGGCAAGACCTTTTTCTGCCTCTTGTTGATTTCCAACTTTATTCCATTATGATCAGAGAAAGTGTTTTGTATAATTTCAATCTTGTTGAATTTATTGAGATCTGTTTTGTGACCCAGTATATGGTCTATCCTGAAGAAACACATGAGAACTTGAGAAGAATGTATATCCTGCTGTTTTGGGGTGCAATGTTCTGTATATGTCTATTAGGCTTAATCCATTTATCATATTATTCAAGCTCTCTGTTTCTTTATTGCTCCTCTGCCAAGATGTTCTATCCAATGCTGAGAGTGGAGTATTGAAGTCTCCTACTATTATTGTAAAGATATCTATTTCTCCCCTCAGTCTTGCCATTTTTGCCTCATGTGTGTTGGGGTATCCTGGTTAGGTATGTTTGCCTCTATCATTGTTATTTCTTCCTGGTGAATTGCCCCTTTTATCAATATATAATGTCCTTCTTTGTCTCTAATAACAGTTTTGCTTTTAAAGTCTATTTCATCTGATATAAACATAGCTACTCCAGCTATGTTTTTTTGTTTGTTTGTTTGTTTGGTTGGTTGGTTGGTTACTTCATGCATGGAATATCTTTTTCCAGACTTTCACTTTCAATCTATTGATATCCTTGGTCTAAGATGATTCTCTTGTAGGAAGCATATAGAAGGCTCATATTTTCTTATCCATTCTGCTAGTCTGTGTCTTTTGCTTGGGGAGTATAATCCATTAACATTCAATATTATTACTGTAAAGGCAGTTCTTATTTCACCCATTTTGACCTCTGGGTGTTATCTGTCATATTTTATTCTCATCATTCTTTTTACACTTTTAGTTACTTTTACTGATATAAACTTCATTTCTAGACTCTCTTCCAAGCCTCTCTCTCCTGTCTTTTCTTTTCAGACTGTAGCAGTCCCTTTAGTATTTCCTGCAAAGCCAGTCTCTTGATTACAGACTCTCTCTGTTTCTGTTTATCTGTGCATATTCTAAATTCACTCTCATTTCTGAAAGACAATCTTGCTGGATATAAGATTCTTGGCTGTCAGTTTTTCTCTTGCAGTATCTTAAATATATCATAACACTGCCTTCTTGTCTCCATGATTTCTGAAGAGAAATCGGCACTTAATCTTATTGGGTATCCCTTATATGCTATGCATTACTTTTCTTTTGCTGCTCTCAGAATTCTCTCTTTGTCTTTGGCGTTTGACATTCTGATTAGTATGTGTCTCAGAGTTGGTCTAGTCAGGATTTATTCAGATGGGAGTGCATTGTGCTTCTTGGACACAGATATCTATGTCCTTCAATAGGTTTAAGAAATTTTCTACTATTATTTCTTCAAATATTCCTTCTGCCCCTTTTCCCTTCTCTTCTCCCTCTGGGACACCCATGACACATATGTTTGCATGTCTCTTGCTGTCATTTAGTTCCCTGAGGCTCTGTTCAATTTTTTCCATTCTTTTCTTAGTCTGTTCTTTGGTATGTTTTGTATGCTTTCAGAGGCCATCTCCTCAAGCTTATTGAACTTTTCTTCTGCCTCCTCAAACCTCCTATTACATGCCTCCAGTGTATTTTTTATTTCACTTATTGTGCCTTTCATTCCCATAAAATCTGCTGTTTTTCTATGAATGCTTTCAAATTCTTTGGGCTCACCCAATGTCTTCTTAATATCCTTCAATATCTTTAGCCGTTTCATTGAATTTATTAAGGGAATCTGTTTGAACATCTATGATTAGTTGTCTCATCTCCTTTATGTCATCTGGAGGCTTATCTTATTCCTTTCACTGGGCCATATCTTCCTGTTTCTTGGTATGGATTATACTTTTTTTGTTGGTGTCTTGACATCTGGCTTACTTGATGCATTTATTCTGGGTACAGTTTCTCTCTTTAGTTTAGAACTTTCTTGCCCTTTCTCCCATGCTGGTTGGGTAGTAGGAGCTGAGGATGTAGTTGGTGCTGTAAGCTGTGGAGGCTCAAGCTGCCTGCATTGCCCCAGGAACTGATGAAGCTTTTCCCACCTTTCTCCTTTGCCAGGGGTAGGGACAGAACCTCAGCTGTGTGTAATAATCCAATTTGTGCAGGCCAAAACCATCTGTCGTTACCCAGAGTGATGAAGCTTCACACCCCTTCCTCCCCTGCCTGGGCAGGGATGGAGCTGCAGGTGTGGGCAGCAATCTATGCCGTGTGGGCCTAAAATGACCTCAGTTGCCCAGGTAGACTGATGTAGCACCGGCCCCTCTCCTCCCCTGCCAGGGGAGGGGATGGACCCTCTGGAGTGTCCAACAATCCAATCCATGTGGGCCAATTGCACCTGCAGTTGCCCTGAGAGGCTGAGTACTGTCCCTTCTGCCCTTTAGGGTGTGAGGATGGAACCAAAGTTGCCCAACAGTTCAGTATGTGTGGGCCGAAAGTACCTGCCATTGCCTGGAGAGGCTGAGAAAACACCAGCCCCCTCCTATACTATTAGGGGTGGGGGTGGATCCACAGGTACCCAACAGTCAAGTTAATGTAGGCCAAAAGGCTTACAGTTGCCCTGATAGGCTGAGGAAACACAGCTCCCCTCCTACCCTTTTGGGGGTTGGGGATGGAGTTACAGGTGCCCAAGTATCCAGTCTATGTGGGCCAAAAGTGCCTGCAGTTGCCCAGAGAGGCTGAAGAAACACCACTCCCCTCCTATCCTATGGGGGTGGAGGGGTGAAGATGGCATAGAAGGTACTCAAAAAACCAGTTTGTGTAGACCAAAAGCATATACAGTTACCCAGAGAGGCTGAGGAAACACAGCTCCTCTCCTATCCTATTGGGGTGTGGGGATGGAGTTCCAGGTGTCTGAATATTCAGTCTGTGCTGATGGAAAGCACCTAGAGTTATCCAGAAAGGTTGGTGCAGTTCCCACCAGCTTCCTCCCTGCCAGAGGTGGGATTGGAGCCTCAGCTAGGGTTGCAGTCTGATCTGGATGGAAAGAAGCAGGTCCCTCTATCACTCAATCAGCCCTGCTTCTCCTCAAGCCAGGGGCAGTGTTAAAATGGCAGATACCGGCCTCTTTCTGACTTGGACAGGTTCAAACTTTAGCTGTTCTTAGGATTATACTTTAGCCAGCTGAATTCACTAATCAGTAGCTGAAGTCTGTGGCCAACCATCTCTTCCTCCACTATTTTTGGGAAGTGGAGCTTCCAAATTCATTCAGGGAATAGCTCCCGAGGTGGCTTGTGTTGCCATTGGAGGATCGGCACCAGCCTCCATGTTGTGGCGTGGTCTACTCACATAATTTCACTGCAGCTGGACAGTCTCTTCTTTCCATTCTTTCAAGGATGTTGTAGGATGCTCTTCTGGTCTCCTAGGCCCCCCAAACATGTGCTTTAGATAGATCTGTTAAGATTACTATCTGCCTTGTAGGACGAGCAGACTCTTGGAGCGCCTTACTCAGTTGCCATCTTGCCCCGCCTCTCCAAACATATTTTTGATTGGTATTTTTATGGTAAAAAGTATGACTATTCATACTTTGTAGGACACATAGGGCTTATATAAACCCTTTTTTATTTCAGGTCAGTTTGGGGATTTCAGAATGATGGGTAAGGGATGTGTAGCAGAGATGTGGTAAGTGATCACTAGAAGCCTGGACCACTGGTTTCCAGTATTAGGAACTATCTCTGCCTGAACCTGGGGTCAGTGATTGGTTGAGCCTGTGTCCCATGCCTGCTCCTAGTCCCCAGCCTTCCCTCTAGCACCAGGATGACCGCAAAGCACCCCTACTCCCCACCTCACTGTCACTATCTGCCTAAGGCTTAAGGCTCTAATTCCAAGAAAGAGACTACACTTAGAATTAATAATTCATCTCCCTGTGCGATACCAACAGTGCCATTCCCATCATTTCCCTCGGTCACCACATGATGTCCAAAACTCCCAGGTCTCTCCTCTCCACCTGAACTCTCATTCCCATGAGATTCTGACATCCCCTAATCAACCCAATTTCCCAGCCCTTCAAACTCTGTACTCTGTCTTTTGAAACTCCTGGTCAGTGGCAAAGTTCCCTCTATCCTCAATATTGTCCCTGAAAATCTCTTTCCCCTCTTTGCTCTGACTGAAGCCAAGCCCTCCCCTAAGGACACTTCCTTCCCTGGAGTCCCCTCAATTCAGGGATTTATTTTATTTCATTCTTCTCCTACCACTGAGCCTGTAAGAAGGAAAGGTGTCCTCCTTACTCCTCTTGGCCATTTGTGACTTTCATTCCTCCCTTATAAAAGAAACACACACACAGTTTTTCTACTACATGCACCATACAATAGCATCTATTAATCCTCCTCACTAAAGAAACTTGAAGATTTGTGGTTATTCCACTACATTTCTCTCTCTCTTGCTCAATGACTTCTCTAATATTAATTCTTTATGATTTCAGTATTCTCAAAGAGGATACTTCCAGGACATACACCTCTCAGTTTCTGAATCATCTCATCTTCAATTACATTGTCCACTCTACTGCTATTTACCCATACCCATAATTATACTTTATCCTTTGTCATTACCCTACACAAAATATATTTCAAACATCCCATTCTCCAACCTCCATGTTTTATCTCTCTAACTCATTCCCTTGAGACTCTAACTCTAATGACTTTTATTTTTATTTTTTAAAATATGTATATATAATTTTTAAACATGCTTAGATTACATAAATGTTACACAAAAAAATATAGGGATTCCCCTATGCTCCACTCTCCACAGCTCCCACACCTTCTCACATAAACAACACCCTTTATTAGTATGGCACATTCATTGCAATTGATGACTGCATCCTGGGGCATTGCCACTGAGCATGGACCATAGTTGACATTGCAGGCTACACTCTCTCCCACACAATTCTGCAAGTTATGGGAAGATATATAATGGGCTATATCTGTCATTCCAATGTCATTCAGGATGATTCAGAAGTCCCAAAAAAGTCCCCATATTACAACTGTTTTTCCCTCTCCCTGCCCCCAGAGCCTACAGTGGCCACTGTCTCCAGATTAATGTTGTAATTTCTTTGCTAGAATCACATTAAGTCTATAGTAGAATACCAGTAAGTCCACT
>PVKH010039829.1:0-11137 GCA_004027955.1 Chaetophractus vellerosus | reverse complement strand
AATCTCTTTAATAATGGGGGTAAATGGGGCAAGATTTTTGCCAAACAAATTAATCTAATTTACTTCACAAATCAATGAAGTTTCTACAGGGCAAGGACAGCAGTTACACGCTACTCATATTTTACCAATTAATACAAAGCCTTTATTGCTAAGATCTAAGACTGTTTGCTTTCACAATTATTTCTTCTGCTGACCTGTTTGAAATACTAAGGCAAATTTTTAAAATTTTGAAATGAGTACTTTGAAAAAATATCCATTTCTCTTCCTGTGTCCTCTGCTTCTGTTATGGGCAAAGTCCTGCTTTACTAGAACAACGTGCTGAACACCCTTATAAAGAGCCTGTCAGTAGTGAACCTGGTAGCCATAGGGGTAGAATAGCAAGCTAGTTGTCTGTTAGCCTCTCCCACTCACGTTTTGCCAGGACTCTGAGGTGAAGAGCATGCATTGAGTATTCCTGAATTAGCCCTCTGCCTAACAAAAGGGCTTTACTATCAGCAACTCTATTAAAAGAAGGACTCAACTGTCAATACACCACATCTGGTAAACCTAAAGTCTTCAGGAAAATGAAAAGGTAACACTCACAGACTGGGAATGCTGCTTAAAATAACTGAAGAGTTCTATTATTTTGTTTCTTTGAGTTAAAGAATTGGTTACAAGATCCCAGAGAGAAAAACTATAACTAAATCAGTTGAATCAACCTCTATTACATAAAATGACTAAAAATAATTTAAGTGAATCAGCACTATTTTCCCATGAAAAGAGCGAATACTTAGGTTTCTCGAGGGATAATATTCAGTAAGGAGAAAATAAGACTACCTTAGAATAAGTTTCCCATTTTTTAATTAAAATCAGTTTATGAAACGTTTTTTTCATAAGACCGGATATTTCTTAACGTAAACTAAATCAACAAAGCTGTAATGATTTTTTAATAAAACAACGCGGCGGAGTTTAAACATTTGTTTAACCTCAATTACAAGGTTTTTAAAACTCCATAACCCAACCTCACACTTTTATTTCATGGAAAGGATTTTTAGGCATAAAATAGCCTATAGGGAAAAAAGAAAGAAAAAAAAAAAGCCCACCAAAAAAAAAAAAAAAAACTAAAAAAGAAAATGGAAAATACATAAAAATAAAACAAAATACCCTGTAGGTGTATGTGTGTGTATATATAAATTTATATATGATATATGTGTGTATTTATGCATAAATGCATCCAAAAGAACTGAAGCAGTACATACCACACAGTTAACAATCTTTACTTATGGAGGATGGGATGTGTCTGAAAACAAGACTTCAGAGGACTTTCACTTTTAACTCAATTTACTTATTGTTTGAGTTTCTACCAGCATATAGAAAGGTATTTTCATTGTTTTAAATAACCATATTAACAAGAAATTTCCTTTTTAAACCCTCCCCCTAAATTTCATTTTTTAATAGAAAGCACTAACATCAAAGAAGCGGTTGTGGCTCAACTGGCTGGGCTCCTGTTTACCATATGGGAGGCCCCAGTTCGATTCCCGGGGCCTCCTGGTGGAGGCAAACAGGCCCATACAGTGCAGCAAGTTGATGCAACATAAGGGAGACAAGGAGACACAGAAAAACACACAGCAAATAGACACAGCAAGCACAAGCAGCAAGGGGGAGGATAAAGAAATAAAATAAATCTTAAAAAAAAATACTAACATCACACTTAAAACATACTCATGGTGTTTTAAGTCTGAAGAGTAAGCTATTTGTGATCATCCTATTAATAACCTTCATTAATCCCATCCCAATATACCAACTTTTTAAAATTTCAATATGATTATAATTATAGAAATATTTTACAAGTCGTTCCACTCTCCTCATTAATACTTCATTGTTTGCTATTTTTATTAAACTCTAATACAGCTTCTAGTCATTAAAAAGTTAACACAGAAGAATGCAATATGAATGTAATTACAACATGAATCAAGCCATTTTAAATAGTAAAATAAAAATGCGAATTCTCACCTAGTTCCTCTGGTGCACTCCTACCACAGATAAGTAAAGAAATGGGCAAGCTTACAAAAACACTGGAATTCACTGAAAATACCAAGGTATTAAAATAAGCTCCTAAAAATAAATAAATAAATGAAAAATAAGCTCCAGGCGGATTTACACACTACACTAGACACAAACCCCCCACACACACTCTCTCAGGTTCCTATGAAGAAGTAATATGCAAAGTCCTTGCGGTAATCCTTGGGAAGTGTAGCATCCCTAGCATCCTGAGAAAAGTACAAACTGCTCCTCACTTAAAGGAAATATAGCCCCTACCCACAAAAGTAGAAGGAACTGTACCATACCAAAGTTTGCTTCCTACTCTCTAAAGTACATCTTCACACAGGTGGGTACAATAAAATGGCAAGACAAAAAAAAACATTTTCCAGCCAAGAATTAAAGGGACAAACACATTTGGCTGGGAAACAAAGTCTGAAAGGCATTTATATGCTGGTTCCAGTGCCCTCTTCCAGGTTTCCTACTATATTTCAAGTTCCAACACATCTAGAATTCCTTCATGTGTGTTATGCTATAAACCATATATTATAAAGTCTTTAGCCTAAAATTCAATTGTTATTTTGGGAATTCATCAATGTCTAAAGAAAAGTAATATGCAGTGGGCATTAAAACAAATTAAAACAAATGGGGGGGGGGGGGGGCTGCACTTCAAGGTTATTTTACTTCCTCCTCTTGGAAACTTTTCAAGTCCAAAATGGATCTGGCTTTTGTGGTAGTTCCCCCCCCCCCCCCCAGTGGCTTCTGATACTCATTTTACTTGATTAACCCAAAAATGTAAGCCTTGGTCAACTAATGTAGAAAACAGACCTGAGAACTTTGGTCAATTAAGTCAAATTAAGCTTTTTAATTTAAATAAATGTTTTGTATGTCAGTCCTAACAATTAGAACTAAAGGAAAAACAAAGTAATTTTGTTAGGTCTGATAATATGATTGTGATGATTTCTATTTAAAGTCCTTATCAATTAAAGATGGTAAACTAATTATAAGTGAAATGTCCTTATGTCTGGGATTTGCTTTAAGAACTCCTGGAGGGGGGAGGAATAAATGTGTTAGAGTAGGTAATAATACAATATTAGCAAAATGTTGGTTCACATTACTATTAGCTCTCCTTTTGTGTATGTTTTTGTGCCCTCAGAAGCACTGTAATTCAGGTAGTCACTGAAAAAGTTAGTGAAAGCTTTGAAAATCTTGGGTTTGAAAATTATAAACCTTTAAAATTATCTCCAAACTTCAGTCCTATTGGACATACAAACATCTGAAAGGGGAAAAATTCTGACATTTTTATAGTATTCCAAAACTTTAATGGAAACAACGAGTATTAACTGGTTTACAGACCTCTACTCCATCTGCTAAATTACGCACTCTTCCAGAAATCCCCATTTCCAGAATCCTTTACAGCTGACCACCATCACACTCTGCTCAGAAGTCCCCCACATCAGTTCTATTTACTCTTCAGACTTTTTAAAAAGTTGGTTTCTAAAATGCTATGAATGGCCCACATATACCAGGGGAGAGGGAATTTTTGTCCTCTTCTAAAGTTTTATTTAGGGCAAAATAAGCTTTAAAAAGCCAAAAGTGCATAAAGCCCAAATTTTATTTAGTAATATCCAAACTCCAAAAAGGATACAATCTAAAAAATTCCACATGTAAGATAATTCCCCCAAACAAGTAAAGAAGGAGCACTGTTCGGATCTTTAAAAATAGTTAACATTATTTAAAAGATTGAAATAAAGTTTCAAAATACCTGTTATTTTTGTTATGGAAAGAATATTTATTTACTGGTTAATTCTACACAAATGGCTGCAGCCATAAGTAGTATGAGAATGTAAGATTAGAATAGGATTCTCTTTTAAGCTTTAACACCACATTGGGAAAAAATTTAAGAAAGTCGTTTATTTTTAGTGTAATCAAGTAATCCTTGAAAACAAGTCTACTCCACATAAAAACAGACTGAAAACGAAAAGCCTGGCCTCAGCCCCTTCTCTATACCCGAGAAGCACTTTGACGACAAGTAGCCCACTTTTAGACCAAAAGGGTGTAACATATACTTATTAATAGGGTGATACAGACACACCCACACCAGCTAAGCTTTAACAGCGGACGCTCTGCGAGATTGCCTCTCCAAAATACGCACGGGTAGGGGACGTATTTACCAGCGGGGAAAGGAGGGAGAGTTGTGAAAACAAAGAAAACTTTGACCAGGCAAAAAATGATGTGACGTTCCTCAGATTAAAAAAAAAAAAAAAAAAAAAAACTCTCTTCGAGTACTGAGGCGGAGGGGAAGGCATTTATAAACAGATTTAGAAAACAGTTAATTCGGCAGTCCAGGTGAAATAGGATCGTGACAGGACAACTAACTCCGCCCCGCGGCCCTAAAATGCGGGCGGTGCAGAAAGTCCCCGCCTCCTTATCCACTAGCGACTCAAAACAAAACAGTTCGGTTTCTCTCCGCAGAAGCAAACCCGGCGTCTTTTTCAGACCAGACGTAGACGTTATCCCAAGCTTACCTATACCAGCAGCACACACATTCCCTCAAAACAGTGCCATGCTAGAAGTGAGCCTTGAACAGGACATTTTTTCTCCAGGAGTCGCACGCCTCACTCGCTCCCCGCCAAAGGGCCCACCGCCCACACGTCTCTCCAAAATCCTAAGGCCTATTCGCCGGCCTCCCCGCCGTGGAGGGCGGCCCCCATCGCTTTTCCAACTCCACTGATAACTGATATCGCCCACACACCCCGTCACAATCACAGTCCGGAAGGAAAGGTTTGCCCTCGGAAAGAAAAGCATCGTCATCACAGAGGACCATTCCCAAGACCAGCCAGGCCCCTGGACTCCAGGGGCTAAGGGGCGTAGCGCGAGCGCCATAAAAGTTCCAGCCGGGGTCTGCCCCCGCAAACGGCGCCGGGGAGGACAAAGATAGCGCCTTACCCAGTGAGGGACTCCGGAGCAGAGGAAGAGCGTTAGAATGGCTTCCGAAACAGAAACGCCATCAGCCGCTGAATCTCTTCCGCCACCACCAGCTCTATCCGCCGACTAGCAACACCTCTGCTCAAAACTCAAAGCCAGCTGACATCACTTCCGCCCACCGGGCCGTCCCTTCCGCCGCCGCCGTGCGAGTTCGGCCCTGCGCCTAGACTCGCAGCCAAGTCGTTCCTTTTCTGTCCTCCCTGCGCCTCCGCTTTCCTCGGCTTTGCAATTTTTGCTCAGAGATCTACTCCAGGAAATCAGGCTCCGTTTGTTTGGATTTGCCTTTTTTATTATTTTAATACGAAACGGCGAAACACACCGGAAGGTTAAGTAATTTAGCGAAATAAAGGTTAGCCCAGAGGTATGTGGACTATTACCTGGATTTTAAAAGTCTGTCTAAACTAATTCACTTAGTTTCTAGATAAGGAAATAGAGAATCATAGAAGTGAAGGGAACAACCACATGACTAGGGCTGCAATTCCTGGCTCTCTCCCAATTCCTGCTCCAGACCCGTGGGGGTTTTTTTTGTTTGTTTGTTTTGTTTTAATTATGAGGTTTTGTTTCTCCGACGGGCTTTTCAATTCTGTGCCCTGATTTTTTTCCTTTCGCTCCAGCAGTGGTCTCTTAATTACCCGCGTTTCTGTAGTTAACCGTTTTTTTTTTTATCTGTTTATTGTGTGTGTGAATTTTTCTTTGTATTCTCTGATAAATTATAATTTTCTAAATCACTCTTCACTGTTAAATATTTACCTTCCTATAGTAGGCATTCAGTTTGAATCCTAATTCCGCGGAAAGCAAGTGTGTTCTGTCCGTATTCATCATATTCTAGTGTTGCCATAAACTCTGAAACACATGCAATATCACCAGCGAAGAAAGGATGACAAATTAAAGTACATTAAACGTTGAAGCATCTGCTAAAAAAGGGAGCATACAAAGTCCTCTTTCATATACTTTCCCTTGCCACATTTGTAGTGTTCAATTACCTTAGATAATGCAGGCTCTCAAATATTGCTGACTGATTTTTTTCCTATATTGAAATCTTTGAAATTGGTCTCCTGCTGTAAATTGAGTTTGATCATAGAATTTCAGACCTGCCTTTTACAGGTCATTTAGTCCCATCTGGCTTGTTTTACAGATGAAGAAAATGGTGTGATAATCAACATCAGTAAGTACTGGCTTAACTGATGGTGACCTAATAGTGGCATTAACTGTCTCTCTAAAGAAATGTAAATATAGCAATGAACATTATAAGCAAAATTTTTCAGAGGTGTCACTTTCTATTTATCAATTACACTACATTATTTACATGCAATAAATTTCTAATCCATTTTTAGTTTATGAAACCCGAAACCAATATGCTTAATTAAAACCATAATTCAAAAATATTTTTGTGCAGGAACTTTTACTTAGTTTTGTTTTTAATAATAAATTCTTTAAAATTTTAGACCTTGTTTTCTCCATGAAGGTATTTGTTTAGGTACTTTAACATGCTTTATTCCTTTTAATAATGATTCCTTGAATTTTAGATCATGTTTCACTCATCAAAATAAATATATAGCCACACAGTATTTAAATGAATTTTTTAAAAATCAGCCAGTTATGTTTAGAACTGTGTACTAGGGACTTTATGAGATATTGAGCCACAATCCTTTATATGAAACCCTTGGGCCATATTTTTCAGGCTTTAGAAGAGTATAGTTAGTGTTTTGTGACACCCCTACGGGGTCTGGGGCAACACCCCATAATCAAGTTAATATTTTTTCAGGTAAAATTATGAACATCAACTAAGTAGGATATATAAAGAACATAAATAAAGCCTTCCTTCAGTTCAGGTTTTTCAAATCAAGTTTTGCAACTTTACTACCATGTATTCAAGTTAGGTCAAGTTTTATTGATAAATGGGTTCAGGTCAGAGCAGGTTTTGTCCTGCTAAGAAAACATTTGATTTTCAGAGCTTTTTGGATTTCAAAATTGTGAATCAGAATTGCAGACCTCTTCCAAAAAATTATTGTAATGTATCACTCAGCAACCCATGATTTTTGGGGAGTAATTACAGTTCCAAGTAGTTTCTAGCCAGTTGTCCTGTCTCATACCACCTTTTCTGTGTTATGATTAGGAAAATATGCTGACCATAACTACTTACACTGTTCCTCTCTTAGAGGAATTTGTGATAGCAAAGGGAAGAAAAGAGATGAATCCATGAAAACTTAGATCATTAAAGTATAAAATGTATCAGAGATGGGAGAATTCATTATAAGCTTGTTTGAGCAGTATACTTTTCATGGAGGAGATAGACCTAGACTGTTAAAGTTAGGTAGGGCTTTAATGAGGACGAGGTGATAGAAAGAGGAAGATTTTCTAGTTCAAATGGGCAAAGGAGCCAAGGAGAAGAGAATTAACAAAAAGTAATAATTCCCATTTATGAAGCACATAGTGTTTTCCAGGAACTGTGCTAGATACTTTACTTATATTGTCTCTACTCCTTACGGAAGCCCTGCAAGGTGGGCATTAGCCCCATTTTACAGTGGAATGTAAGCTCAGAAAGGTTAAATAATTTGCCCATGATCACAAAAAGGGAGAACCAGACTTGAACTCATGTCTGGCTCCGAAGTTCATGCATTTGCCACCATACCGTGATGCTTCTTGATAAGTTCTTTTTGGTCATTTGCTATGTGCTCTAGTTTATGCTGGGTGCTCTGGGGGAAACAAAAAATAAAACATGGTTTCTACTCAGAAGCTACTGGAAACCTCCTTAAGATATTACAAGATGGTGTAGTTGTTAAGTGTTAAATGCATAGGAAATGGACTCTGAGAAGTAAAGTAGAAAGATTAATAAAGAATAATTTGGGAATTAGATTTTAAAAGAGACTTTAACTTTGAAAGGTTAACAGAACTTGAAAAGGTGGAGAAAAGGCTTGCCTAGGGGAGATAATGTTATTAAAGGGACACAAATGAAACAACTATGTGATAAAACATGAATTGAAAATTAGAAAGAAGTTAGTTCCAATAGACCTGTTAAAAAAATTACAGATTTTGAAAGCCAGGTAGAATGAGTTGTTCTCATCTTTTAGAACAGGGGTTTTCTTTTGAATTTGCATTAAAAATTTATTTTGCTGCAATTTATTCCTTTAAAAACAATATATTATATTCTCGCTGTCCTGATTTTGTGATAATCAGGGTAGGCTAAACATTCACTATATTAGAAACCATGCATGTGTACCCAAACCTAGTTTTTCTCCCTAGGTTTGGTTTTTAGAATGCTGGTGATAAACCAAGCCTGATTTATTATATGACCATCCTGTATGGGAAATGACTGTAACTCTAGGTATCTTTGGTCAACCTTAAGAGATATAGCAGGGGGCAGATGTGGCTCCAATGGTTGGGTGTCCATTTCCCATGTGGAGGGACCTGGGTTCAATCCCCGGGACCTCCCGGTAAAATAAAAAAAAATACGGAAGGTACATGGGCACGCTGTCAGGCCCCGCAATGATGATGTAACAGGAGAGAGATGCAGAAAAAACAGGAACTGAGGTGGCGCAGGTGGCAGAATGCTTCTTTCCCACATCGGAGGTTCCCAGGATTGAATCCAAGTGAAGACAGGAGGATGAACAGACACACAGAATTGCCCGACGAATGGATGCAAAACTGGGGGGAGTTAAAATGGATAAAAAGTAAATATATTTTTAAAAATGTAAAAACACATTAAAAATAAATAGTTCAAAAAATAATATATTCGTGAACTTTTGTTTAGAAAAGAGTGCTTTTAAAGATAGGATTTGAATAATAGTAAGCTTTGGATAGTCAAAAGAGAGAACACTCTAAAATAAGGTTATTTTCTCTTATTCTGTGTGTTAGGAGATGGTATGGATGTTCTTCTTATTCCTAATTGCTTCCTGATCATTAGTCTCCCAGATGCTTGTAGAACACTGCTTCTTTGAGGTACACACCATTCAGGTTTTGTTTGTCTTGTATTTACCATTCCATTTTAACCACCGTTTCCCCTCTTCGTTGCTATCATCTGCTGATCTCCTTGTCACTCTTCCTCATTTATTGAAGACTGTTACCTCATGAAGTCTTCCTCTTCATTCCAAGCCCTTCAGGATGAGAATTCCAACACCCTGGCCTTTTAATTTCTTGAATTTCTTGTCCTCAATGATCTCTATTCCAGATACCTATTCCCATAGCCATACCTTAGATCTTGTCATCACCCAAACTGCTCCACTTCAAAATCAAGCATCTTACTCTTTAACTACAACCTCCTATTCCTCTAACTTGCTTATTCCACTATGCCTATAATTATTTTTCTTTTTTTTTTTTTAACTGCCCAACATTATAACTATTTTTCAAACTCATCAGGATCTCTAACCCATTAAACTTTCTTCTTTTAAGTCTTCCCTGATTATCCAATTTAGGACTATTCTTGGGGGTTGAATCATGTCCCCTGCAAAAGGCACTTTCAGGTCCAACCCCTGGTCCTGTGCGAATGAACCCATTTGTAAATATAGGATCTTTGAAGATGTTATTAGTTAAGGTGTGCCCAGACTGAATGAGAGAGGGCCTTCCTCCAATATGACTGAAGTCCTTATAAGCAGAGGAAATTGGGCACAGAAGGAAAAACCATGGGAGAAGAAAGAAGCTGGAAATCAATGGAACCCTGAAGAGAAAAGAAAACACTACTGCATGCCTTGCCATGTGATGGAAAAGCCAAGGAACCCCAAAGATTGCAAGACAGCTAGAAGACACCTACCTGGGAAAGAAGCAAGCCTTCTAGCCTCTGAAACGGTGAGACCAAAAATTCCTCTTGTTAAGGCAACCCATTTCGCAGCCAACAAATTAAAACATCTACCATTTTATTAATATTATTTCCAATACCCTAAACTACCTTGACTTTCTATCTTGCGGATTAAGTGCACTTTACTATAACAAACATGCATTACAAACTCTGTGGTCATCATATGCTTTACCACTAAAGGTTATGTTTAGGAACATTGAACAAAAACTCTGAAGTTGAAAGTGAGTGTCTTGGGGAGTTTCTTGCACTACAGAAGAGAGAAACTATAATTTATGGTAATAAGAAACAGAGCTTGCACAAGTTTATACTTTAATAAGACCTTTGCCCCACCTGGCTCCTAACAGTGTTCTTTGTTCCTTGTGCAACTGAGAAGTCATTGGAATGTAAATATTCTCTAATCTCTCTTCTTTATTTTACAGAGAAGAGTAATAGCCAGCACAGTATTGTGAATTCTGAAAGTACTTATGTCCAAAACCTTCTTTCCTCTAAGAGATTCTCATTAAATACCTTTTTTCAGTCACTTGCATATCAGTGGTTATTGAAGTTAATTTAAAAATTACTTAAAGAAGATGTTAAAATTAGCTTGTTAAAGTTTTAATTTTAACAAAGACTGAATCAAAGTTTTAGTCTAAAGTATGTTTTTATTTCCACAAATCCCATTGACGCCATCACCACTTACATTATTTCTTTTTTATATTCAGCCACTGAATCTTTTCCATTGTCTTTTTGTGTGTTTTTTTTTGTTTTTTATCTCTTTTTTTTCCATTGTCTTTTAACATGCTCAAGTTTCTTTCATTTAATTTCTTAAAACTTCCCCAACTCCATATTTCCTCCAGCTACTACCATTTTGTCACTTTTACAACCAAACTTCTCGTTTCTAGAAAGAATTGTATATCTCCCATTCCATCATCTCCCACCTATCCTTCAGCCCACTATCACACCAAAACAGTTTGCGTTAAGATCACAATGTTCTCTGGACGGGCAAATATTCATGCACTTCCCTTGGATGCTAAACTAGTGTCTGACCACATCCCATGACTTACCTGGGATTCAAGAGTTCCATGGAAATGAATTTGAACTTTGTCCATGATTGGAGAGTTCAGTCATTTACCTGATTGATACCCAGCCTACTTCACAAAACATTAAAACATTTTTAAGGGTGCCTAACAACTGGAGGGAAGAGAATTTGGATGATTGTTATACCAGTTATCAATTTATTGACCCATAGCTCCAAATTCATCCTTTTTACCTGCTCTGTGAAAATGCATATGGGTCCTTTAAATACTTTCCTTTGCCAGATGGCACAATATTTAGCTTGTCAGTAGTAGGTGGTGCATA
>PVKH010039828.1:0-11140 GCA_004027955.1 Chaetophractus vellerosus | reverse complement strand
ATTTCTTTTTTTTTTATATATACTTTTTTATTTTTCTTTTTAAAGATACTTAGATTACATAAATGTTACATAAAAAATATAGGAATTTCCCATATGCCCCACGCCCCATACCACCCACATTTTCCCACATCAACAACATCCTTCATTAGTGTGGTACATTTGCCACAATTGATGAACACATCTTGGAGCTTTGCCACTAAGTGTGGATTATAGTTTACATTGTAGTTTACATACTGTCCTGCACATTTTTGTAAGTTATGATAAGATATACAATGGCCTGTATATGTCATTGCATTGTCATTCGGGACAATTCTCAAGTCCCAAAAATGCCCCCAAATTACACCTATTTTTCCCTCTCCCTCCCCTCAGAGCCTCCAGTGGCCACTGCCTCCACATCAATAAGAGTTCTTCCACTGCTAGAATCACAATAAGTCTATAGTAGAATACAGGTAAGTCTACTCTAGTCCCTTGTTCAATCCTCAATCCTGAGGATTCTGAGATGATGATGCCCACTCCACCTCTGATTGAGAGGGGGCTTAGATCCCATGGGGCAAATGGATGGGACTGTCTTGCTGGCAGTTGCAGATTTTGTCTGTTCCTTGAGATGGTCATTTGTCAGTCATCATCTCATTGTTAGTTGTCCTGGGTGAGTCCAATGAACTGGAGAGTAGGTGTTACAAATCTGTTGAGATATAGGGCCCAACTGGTACATGAACAGCCCAGAGATTTAAGTCTCTTGGACATAAACCTGTCAACTCAAGTACTAGTTATAGGTTCAAATAGAAGGGGCAGAAAAGCCATGTGTAGGTAAACCACCACTGAGTCTAACTCTGTCACACTGGGGAGCATAAATTCCAAAGTAGGGCCTACAGGCAGGGCACCAAACCCCTGAGCTGTTTGCCCTACCTAAAGTGTCTGGATGTCTTCAGAGCCCTCAGGAGCCCCACTATTTGAAGGAATATTTACTTTGGTAGTCAATGAGTTCCTGCTGAGACATGCATAAGCATAACCTCTGGAATGGCCTCCCGACTGATTTTGAAGTCTCTTAGCCATATAAACTCATTTGTCTTTATCCTTTCCCCCTTTTGGTCAAGGTCTTTTTCCAGTTACATTGCTAGTTGATGCTTGGTAGTAATCCCTCGGTGCCAGGGAGGCTCATCCCCAGGAATCATGTCCCATGCTGGGGGAAGGTAATGCATTTATATGCTGAGTTTGGCTTAGAGTGAGGTCATATTTGAGCAACAAGGAGGCTCTCAGGAGGTAACTCTTAGGCATCCTATAATACTAGGCTAAGTTTCAATTTCAAAAGGAAACGTTCATAAGTACCGTCATCACAAATCAAGGGCCTGTCAGTGGTCCATCCACCTTCACTAGTCACTGCCCCTGTAGTCAGGGATTCTTGTTTTTCCCATTAGAGAATGTGACAGAGCTCCCCAGGATAAGAATTCGATATTCCTTTGTTTATTGTGTGAATCTCCACCCATTGTCACAATGTCTTCATGAACACTTGAACGCATGCCCCAGGTGAACCTCCACCCATGCATCCACCATCTCTGACACCCTGCACCAATGATCCTCCCCTGCCACAGCTGTAACCCTTCTGTGATCCAAAACTTCTTCAAAATTGAAGCCTACAAAATAACTGGATACAATAATAGGAAATTGGTATAATAATGATAAGTTTAAAAATAAAGAATAAAATTCAAAAAATTTTTTTAAGTTTGAAATTTAAAAATTAAAATTTTTTGACATTGTCTTTCATCACTGTAAGGTTTTTTATTTTTTTATTTCACACATTTATTTCTTTTATTTATTTACAGTTTATGATCAATGCAAATCAATTCCATAAAATGAGAAACATTGAGGAATCAAAGCATAATTATGCAAATTCAAAATAGATATTCAACACAAAAAATGCAAGCATAAAATTGGGTTCAATCACACACACCATAGCCGGAGATTCAACAGATCTCATTTCAAAGGATGGCAAATACATGCTTTTTTTTCTTGAAGACTGTGGCCAGATGAGATACTAGCTTATTGGTGTGTGTTCATGTGAACCAAACTTTGTTACTAAAAATATTTTTTCATGTTGAAACTTTTAAAAGTTCCACTTTCCAGAACTAAGTCTGTTCTTAGGCTTAGCGCCAGTTTCTCCCCATCTAAAAACTGACTGATATAGAAAGCGTTCCAAATCTAGCTGTTCTGATTCTTGAAGTTTAAAAATATATATATTTTCAAAAACAGTTTAAAAGAATTATTGCAAACTTAATAATGCTGGTGTGCTTTCAATCTTAACATTCAAATATTTGATCTTCCATCTTGAGTCATTATTTCTTTGCCTCTTAGTTTCAAGATTTTTAAATATACTTCCCCAGTAGATCACCTTTATATTTTAAATTATTTAACATAAGCAGACATAGCAGCATTGGGGCACTGTGAGGTTGTATTTACGGCTACTCTATGGAATCAGGTCTATAAGTCGGTTTGGTGCCCTCTTGTGGATGGAAATGTCTGTGTGAGACCATGCAACTTCTTTATTTACTTCATCAGGTTTACATGGATTGGGGAAGATTCCAGTCTCTCCTGGTTCTTGCAGGTGTCATTGACTACCTAGCAATAAGTGCAACACTAAGTCCAAAGCTCCAGAGGAAAGAGTTCTGTTTCCAAAAGCACAGGAAAGGACTAACAATAAAAAACTTCAGCTAGACACTATCAGTATGGAATTCAGGACTGCCTCTCTTAACCTAGGCATGTGGAAGGGAGAATGAGATGACCATGAGACAGGGCACCTCCACTCCCTGGGCAGTGGCCACCAGTGAATGGGTTTAGGTTGCTGGGTGAGCAGTAGTCCTCGTGAAAGAAGTGCTGGGTGTCAGAGTTATGCCTCCTCAGAAGAGCAAGCTGCACCCATCCTGCCCCAGCTTGGCCACCATTGCCCTGGCCAATCTATACTTCTTTCAAGCCTTGAAGTGCCAGGACATAGTTGGCATGGAAAAGTCAACCGGGCACCTCTTTGCAAATCCTGAGGATGGTCTCTAGCCTCCGATGATGGCTTTTCAAGGTATTCTGGGCCTCTTTGGGCCCTTGCCACCAATTTTGGGACAATTGGAGAGTTCCACTCAACATTTTGTTATGTCCTACACTCATACACATTGCAAATATTTCTCCCATATTTTGTCACTTGCCTGTTAACTTATAGCTTGCGGTTTCTCCTCAGCCCAGAAATTAGATTTTTTAAATGGACCATATCTTCACTTTTATGGTGTCCTCCATCACTTTCATGCTTAGGAAGCTTCCTCCATACCCACTCACAGACATGTTCACCAGGCTCTTGTCATCTGGGCATTGGCCTTCATCCTCTGCGTCCAGGGTAAGAGTCTGTAGTTGAGAATTGGCAGTGCTGGGCCAGGCCTCTGCCATGGCTCTGATCACTCTGCTTGCTTCCTCTTTCATTGGCAGCTCCACCCTGGCTCCAGGTGGTGGTGTGTCTGTTGACGATGCCTGCTTCCAAAGCCATGGCCCAGAACTCAGTCCATAAGGGCCAGGGTTCAGTGGGGCCCCCCACACTGATGAGATTTGGGGGGGTCCTCCTCCAGCCAATGGACTCCTGTGTACTGGCTGCTGCAGTAGGTATCAGGCTGAGGAACTTTGACCTCTTTCCTCTCCCCCAGCAATAATTTGGAGATTTTGTGGACAAAGGCCCTAAACCATGTTATTCTTGGACTTGGTGCATCTGCCGTGGCTGCTGGCTCCCTGGGACTTTCTCCAACCCTCACCTGGAGGGTGACCTTGGAGGAGACTTGGTTAGAGATGGACCTAGGATTCATTGTTCCTGTTGCTCAAGACAAAGTCGTGGTGTGTCATCCTTAACTCCTCTTTGTCACATCCCAATCTAAAGGTTTATTGTCTTGTATGTACAGTGACATTTTCTTCCATTTATTCTCCTAGTATCCTACTTTTTTCATTTTGTCTTCAAAGAAGCTTTAGATTACAGAAAAGTCATGTACTACAGAACATAGGGGATTTCCATATACCCAACATTGTCCCTCTTTTCCGCTTTTCTCTATTAATAACATTTTACATGTAGATGGTACATTTGTTAAAATTGATGTACAAATATTGAAACATTGCTACTAACAATGGTCAATGATTTACATTATGGTTTACATTTTGGACTGTACACTTTTATAGATTTTGATAAAGTTTAAATGGTCCGTATCCATCATTGCAAGATCATGTAGAATAATTCTATCACCCCAAAAATGCCCCATGTTCCATCTATTCTGTTCCACCCTCCCCCTTCCCTCGGGACCCACAGTAACCACCAACATGAACTCACTGAAGGACACGATTCACAGTTACTTACAACAACATTGAGGGCTTAACGTACTGGCCTGTCCTCCTTTGTTAGGCACTACCTATGCTCTCAAGAGACTCCCACCCCTCTATTTGAGATGGGAGTCCAACACCTTCCCACTTATTATGTGGGTATCCACCCACTGATACAACACACTGTGACAAGATGGATGCTACACACTTCCTAGAAGCCTGCCCCAGGTGTGCCCTGTCCCACATGCCCACCCCCACATCCAACACCCTAAACCAGTACCCCGATTATTTAATTAAATATAATTAAAAATAATAATTGTATTTTTATATTTAGAAAATCTGGTCGGTTCTTTTTGAAATCTGCTATAGATTTCTGTTTCCTGATCTATTTTCAAGCTTATCTTGAAATATAGTTTATTTACTCTTTTTGAAGAAGAGTATAACCTGTTATAATCTGTTGCTAGCGGAGGGCTCTGGGTTCTGGGCTTCTAGGTTCTTGGCTCATGTCCCATGAAAGAATTTAATGACATGCCATAGGACAGGCAAGGGAGTAAAGAGTTTATTAAGAAACAAGAAAACGAGAAAAGTACACGTCCAAGGCATGGACCGTGGGCGTGCTGCAGAGTGAGACACACATGGGGCCCCAGGTCAGGCCTTTTAAAGTCTTTCTTCCTCCCCCATTGTAATGTTTGGGGCAGAGTCCCAGCTGTTTGCTGTTCTGATTGGTTGCCCCACATGTTAGCTCTCAGGGGGCCAATGGTAGGGCCTTTTGTTTGAAGGTATCTGGGGCTTCCCCTTGACCCCAAACAGGATTCTTGTTCCAAATGGGATTCTCGTGGCCAGGGTCTCGTGAGATCTTTCTGGCAGCCTTCCCCTCAGGAGGTTTCTGGGCAGAGTCTCACGGCCATGTGGTCTGTCCAGCCCCAGCCGTCTTCCCCCGTTCACTATACTAACCTGCTTCTCTGTGTCTGATAATTCCAGTATCTAAAATCATTCCATTCTGATTCTGTTATCTATTGTTTTTGCTTCATTCTTATGGTGCCTTGTATGGTTAGTTATTTTTAATTCTTTACTGCCCATTGTTCTTGAAAAATTATTTGAGAGAATTCTTTGTGGCCTAGGATGAGATTACCTTCCTCCAAAAAGAATTTGCTATTGTCAAGTACCTGGTGGACCACTTTCAGGGTTTGAGGTGCTTTTTGAACCATGTAGGTGATATTAATTTGGCCTACAAGTCTGCTGGAGAGCTCATTACAACTTCCCAGGGATACTGCCCCCACTTCCACCCCCCATACACCAGCACAAGTTTCCTTCTGTTACCTTACCCTGAGAGTGTGTCCCTTTAGAAGTTCTTCTTTACTTACCTAGAGAAAACGCTGGCCTTTTATGTCCTTCTCTCTCCTTTAAGGGTAATTCAAGTTTGCCCTGATACACAGATGTTTTCTCTGTATTTTTATTTGTTCTTATTTTAACTTATATTTTGGGCTGGTGGCTTATTACTACCAAAATCTAGAGTCTTTAGAATATAAGTGAAGCAGAGGACAGAAAAGTGCCAACTATGAAAAGTGTGAGATTTTACCCTGCTTGCAGGCTAACAAGCTAGCTTGTCTCGTTTTCATGGATGCTGGCAGAAGACACAAGTCTCCTGTGTCAGAGACAAAGGACTTTATTATTCATGGCACAGCAAGCACCATGAGCTTCATGTCGCAGCAGTTCCTCTTGCTCTCCAGGTTCTATGGGGGTAATGCAGAGTGGTTCAGATGGCACATGCAGTGATTTTGCATCATTGCTTAGGAATCTTTTAAAGGGATCTGTTAGCAGACCTGCCCAACCTTTGCCCTGGAGGGAGACATTATCTTTATTATTATGGACAGCAAACAAATTTGTCCTCTGCTCTGAAGGGAGATACTGTGTTTTATAAAGCTGTTTGCTATATAAACACCCTGGAAGAGTCAGGAGTAAAAGTCAATGTGTCTACCCAGAAGATAAGCAGAAACTTGAGAGATCCTTGCAGATTTGTCTACCAGACAGGAAGTAACAGTTTCTCTCTCCTTTTTCTCACCTTCTCTCCTTACCCATCTCTGCAACATTTTTTTCTAGATGATTTTGTTCTTTTGCTTTTGCCTCACATATCGCTCCTCTTTCCATACTCCCCCATACTCATACATTTTTTTGGTGTGGAAATTTTGCTTTTTAGCTAGGCTTTTAAGAAGAAATCAATGCCATATATTGAGGCAAACGTGTCTTATAACTTTTTATTCTGTCTTTATAATTGACTCTGAGGGGAGTAACTAGCTGTCAACCTTTCTCTCTCTCTCTTTTTTTTATCTTGAGGGTCCAGCATAGCACCTGGCACATAGGTGCCAATAACTGAGTCTTATTATCTGTTAAATCCAAACCCTTGGTCCTGGTGTTTAAAATATATTGCCGAAATTTGCATATCTGACCTCTCATCCCCATCTATAGCGTAGTGTTTCTCACAATATGGTACATAGTTCCAGATCATTTTAGGTGGTGCATGGATGAACGTTCTTATTTTAATGTGTTGAATTCACAAACATCACATCTCCTATTTGAAAGTTAGGACATTGGCTAGAACAAGTTAGGTGCCAACAATTGTAGTGGTCCTACCAAACGTGGAACAGAAAACATTTCTCCACCGGCCTGAGGAAGCTGGGAAAGTTAGCATCACCTTCTCTGTCCTCATTGTTGCTTGATTGCAATTAAAAGGCTGGTGTCAAATGTCCTAAAGTGAGAAAATGTAGAGTTTAAGTTTGAAAGATAAAAGACATACCCAGAATAAATTGTAGGAATTCACTGAGTTATAATGTCTAAAATCTGGAGAGTATCTCCTTACTTCAATAAACAATGATTTATTTAGCATCCATTGTGTCAGTTGGGTTAAGACCCTAACTGGGAATACAATGTGGAACAGATAAAAGCACATTCTTTTCCCTCATGGCACTTGTTAGCTCATGGAGAGGAAAAGATATAGTCCAGATATTCACTCAGATGTAAAATTGGAAGTCTGAGAGGTACTACAAAGTACTATGAGATAGTACAGTAGCCTATAATAGTAAGTTTGACCTACTTAGGGACAGAGGAAATAACACTTGAGTTGTGATCTGAAGAATGAGTAGATCTTAACTTTCCAGGAAAGAAGGGAAGAACTTAATAGGCATGTGAGGGACTATCAAATGCCAAGGCCTCTGGTGGGAGGGAGCTTGTGAAGTAAAAGGGACTATCAGACTCCACTGTTCGCAGAACTAGAGGAACATGGTCTGAGATGAGGCAGGAAAGATAGGAAGGAGCCATTCTGTGCAGTGTTTTGTAGACCATGGTAAGGAGGTTTTTTGTTTTCTTGAATTATTATTTTCTATTTGTTTAGTTTTTAAATCCTTAGGTAGCTAAAGATTATTCTGGTTTTTGCTCCACTCCCTTGAGCTGATCCTTGAAGGATGATGGTTGGATTTTTTTTTTATTTAGCATTTTATCATGGTATTTCCATGAATTTCATCTGATTTCCACATAAATAAATTCTCATTTCATAATTCAGTTATTTGCTTGAAACACTGAATTTTACCTTAAAGACATTGCCCAAAGTTGTTTCCTTTCACTTCTTTACTCTTGATGGATTTTCATTCGGGTCTTTTTAGAATAACATGTTTTTGCCTAATCAGTTCCTCAGCCTGCAATATCTTCCAAACACCACCACCACCACCAAATCCATACCCTGAGGGAATTGTTTATTCTTCTGAAGACTCAGCCCTTCATTCTTTCACAGTGCTGTACTTTCTACGATTCTTCTATTCCATGTCTTACTCTGTTCAGTATAATTTGTACTCTTAACCTCTAGTTCAGTCTCCAGCTCATAGAAGGTACTTAATGTTTGGTGAGTAGATATGATTAGATATAATCAGCTCTGAAATGTGTTTTCCAGTGTTAAGAACTTAGCTATCTTATGTACATAGGAAAAATTAATTTTGTTAATTGAATTTTTATTTGTTCTTAGATGTCACTAAGAGGATCTGCGCCAGTGGCAATTGTACCTCTTCCTGGAGAGCAAGTACAGGTTCAGGGGGTCATCCAGACAGCTCAGTCTTCTGTAATTCACCCACCACACGTGCAAACGGTACAGAAATTTGAAGACTTAGTGGTCAAAAGTGGGGACTTTTATGCCCTGAGTCTTTGGAAACATTTAACATTGCTGTAGTTAAAATATTGTAACCTAATATGACAAAATTGTCTTAGAAACTAGATCACAGAACAATTGAGGCAAATAGAGAAGGTTTAAATTTCTAGTTTCATGTGTATATTACCCAGTGAAAATAGAGCACAATTTTGGAGGAAGTTATTGTTTAGAATTTAAGGGAATGAAAGACTTTTGTTAAGGGAACGTCCCAGTGGTAGCCTTCTTGAAAAGGAGAATTCTGAAGCAAAGGTGATGCAGTAATCTTTGGGAAGAAGATATCTACCTTATGCTTCATGGATGTCAAATAAAGGAGAGTTCTTTCATTGTAGAGCAGAATTCTTATTTGAATTTGTCCACCTTCATAATAACACCTCATAACTACAGGAAGGAGTGAGCCATCCTAGGTCCCTTTTCTTTCTACTCTTTCTCCCATTTTATCTTCTGGCTCCTATGAATCCCAGAATGCCTTTGGTCATCTCTGATATTTAGAAGTATCTATCTTAGAAGAAAAGCTGTATCCTCCTGAATATATAGGATCATGCAATGTTGTCAATTCAGGAGCTGCATCTTGATGTGGTTTTCCTATATGAAAGGTGGATACTGCATGGATTTGAGTTTTTATATAAAGATTTTACTCTATTTGCTGATGCTATCATTGGAAAGAAATTCTTGATCTTAGTTCCAGTTTTAGTTTTAGAAATTATTTTATTACATGAGGTTAACAAGAGCCCTTGGAGTAGATTTAGGGACAGCAAAAATAGCTAAAAGTTTAGATTAGAAATGGAATATCCATTACACTTAAGGAAAATATAGAAATGACTTTTTTTTTTTTTTTTTTTGAGGTACTGGGGGCTGGGGATTGAACCTGGGACCTCATGTGGGAAGCCAGTGCTTAATCATTCAGCTACATCAGCTCCCCTGAGGTTTTTTTTTGTTTTTGTTTTTGCTTGTTTTTTGTTTGTTTGTTTGTTTGTTTGTTTTAGGAGGAACCAGGAACCAAACCTGGGACCTCCCATGTGGGAAGCAGGTGTTCAACTGCTCAAAACCACATTCGCTCCCTAGACATTTTTCTTAATTATTATTTTAAATTATTATTAATTATTATATAGTTATTATTTCTTAATTATTGTTAGTGATCAGTCCTTTTTAATCAAAAGATATAGATTTAGTATGTTATAAAAGAGTATTTGTATACTAGAACTCATTTTTGAAGGAAATTATAGAATGTAAAATAAGCTTCTCTGGTAATTTAAGGTCTAAGTCTAAACAGTTTAGGAAAAAGTTAGGAAAAACCTTTCTGTAGATAGTACTAAATGTAGAGAATTGATTTCTTAGGTCCCTTACAGAAGCCCATTTGGGTTATTTTCTCTTTTTAAATGAAGATGAAGCCAGGTATCACAAGCTAGCTTTGGACAAATGTTCATAGATTTTAAAGAGTTTGTTATTAATAATAGTTAACATTTATTGTGTGCTTACTTTATGTGCCAGGCACATAGTAAACTTGCTTAATTGTGAAATGAGGAAAGCTAATTACTACAGGTTTTTAAATTGCATATGTTTATACTTGCCCTTATCAGTGACCTCTACCTTGCTAAATCTGACAGTCTAATCTCAGCCCGGGTTTTACCTTACCTGTTAGCAGCTTTTTTACTTGGTTGATCCTTTCTCCTCAGTATACTGTCTTCACTGGTTTTCCAGGACCCTCATTTATTTAGTTTTCTTTTTGCCTCAGTGGTGACTCCTTCTCTGTCTCATTTGCCGGTTCTTCCACTTCTCCTCAACTTCTTAATGTTAGAATGCTCCTGATTCAGTTCTTGGTCCTTTTCTCTATCTATATTTACTCCTTCAGTGACCTCATCCAGTCACATGGCTTTAAGGAATATCTAAAGAGCTACAACTCCAAAATTTATATATCTATCCCAGACTTCTTCATGAACATCTGGCTTCTATATCCAGCTGTCTCCTCAATATCACAAATTGGATTTCTTAGTATGTCCAAAATACAAATCAGATAGGATTAATGCTAAAGACTGTGAGCAGTGTCCATCAGTGTAGAAACAGTAGAGATCAGAGATTGGTCTTTATAAATCTAGTGGAATAATATTGCTGTTTTGAGGACAGACTTTCTTCCTAGTTTTGGGCCTGCTGTATTATATGTTCCTTTAATTAGTTTGGTCTCCTGGAGTAAACTTTCTCCACTTTTTTTTCCTTTTTTTAGGTCATAGCATTAATGTTCTTAGATTTAATTTGCAAATTATTTGGGGGACAAGAGACAGATCACTTTTTCTGAAAGTAAAAATTCTACTTAATTCTTTTCCCACCTGCACTGTTTATCATAATAAAACCAGTTGTGTTTTTCAGGCATCGTCCCTATCAGAAAGTGAGGAGTCTCAGGACTCATCTGACAGCATAGGCTCCTCACAGAAAAATCACGGGATTCTAGCACGACGCCCATCTTACAGGTAAGTACACTCTTGTATCAAACCAGGTTTGTGTTGTATTACCAAATGAGTTCAGTTAATACTGTGCAAGGCAAACTATATAAAGAGGGAGCATGTGTATTTGTGTAGAAAGGGAAGTGTTAAGAGAGGTAGATTGGAGCCACATTACAAAGGG
>PVKH010039827.1:0-11132 GCA_004027955.1 Chaetophractus vellerosus | reverse complement strand
GATTCCAGGACGCTTACGTCCGGCTGGGGGACCAGGACATAACGGATCACCACAGCTCCGTGTTATGTGTCTTGTAATCCATGTCATGGGAGCAGAGCAGAGGACGCAACCAGGGCTTCCCAGAGGAATTGGAAAAGACTTCACAGAGTGATTTTGAGCTGCTTCTTTAAGGAGAGGAGGAGGAAATAGTTCCAGACAGAAAGGATAGAAGGTAGAGAGGCTTGGAGGTGAGGAATGAGATCGTATTCAGGAACGGCTGTGACGATTTCTGTGGCTGGAGACAAGATCTTTCTATTTAGAAAGTTAACTTTGGGAGTATGCGGAGAATATGGCAGACGGAGGCCCCAGCAAATCCAGTGGGTTGTAGGTACTTAAATCCCTTGACTTCTGAAAGCGCTTAGCACAGTCTGCTGACAAACAGTCCTGCAACGGCGAGTCCTGCAGGCATTTCTCACGAAAAATAGAGAGTTTGTACTTCTCTTTCAGATCTTCCCTTTCAAATCGCCTCTTCCCTCCTTAGACACTGACCATGGCTCTGCATGCTTACAAATTTGTTGCATCTACATTTTCACAACTTAAACTTACTTATCTGTTCTAAATTATGAATATGTGTCTAAATCTTTTAAAAAAAACTAAACAACTGTCATTTTCCTAATTCTGGATCATTTTCCAAATTTATAATATTTCTAAAGTTTTCACAGAGTATTTAGCACTATAGGACATACTAAAATATTTTATGAAAACTTCTCATTTTAATCTGAGTTTTAATTCAACCCAAACTAATAAAAATCATCTTTGGAGTCAAAACATTAACAAACTACCTCATCCCGACATTGTTTCAGTGAAAAATTTTCCATCCATCTCTACAGAAGTGAGGCTTTGGGTAGTGAAGCGGAAGCTGCACGTTTCAGGCACACACACGTGAAAAGCCAGTGTGATCTTGCTGGGAATCCCGTCAGTAGTGGGTTTTTTTACATTAGGAGTGGACTTGTTCGTTTATATTGGATATTTTTACATTGTCTGAAAAGCTGTGGTTTACAGCCTGTGAAAATGATGTGTTTGCAATTTGGCTTCACTACACATACGTGATAGACACAAGTACTCCCTAAATTTCTTTCACTGATTCATTCAGTGGTTTCTTGGTTCTTTCAATGATTTCTTGCATCTGTTCATTCAAGAATTAACTTCCTATTATGTGCCAGGCTAGTTCTTGGTCAAACATGCCCAAATCCCAAATTCAAACAAATATTTTAACTCATTCAACACTGCAGAATCTCTGCTTTTATGGAAATTATGAAGAATTAAATTTGTCTACAATTCATTGTTTTGAAGAAGTTGTATGCAAAGACTAAGAAAATAATTGATTCATTGTAAATGTTTTCCCTTACAAATATAATAATAATAATTTGTCATGTCCTCGGTCTATAAATTTTATTTTGTATTTTCCAAACCCACAGAGCCCAGATGGCACAAGATTAGAGCCCTAACATATTTCATTTGGAAGTTGTGCTTCTTCACTAATCTCGCCTTGATAAAATTCTTCTTGCATAAAGCTATCAACCCTCATGTTTCCACCTCCATATCTGAAAATCCCTCACCCTCAGCAATCTGCCTTAAGATACTATTTGACTCCTCTGTAACTACTGTCGTTCTCTTAGCTCCTTACACTGACTTCTGGGGAAATTTAACAACTTCTCAAACCCCACCACACTTAGACATTCAAGATAAACTGCCACATGTCCAAAGTATCATATACGTTCACATGCAATGCTACCAAGCAATTTTACTTTCCGTTTGTGAAAGAGATACGCGTGATATATTTTCCCGATAAAGAATTGTAAGCATTTTGGTTTTTTCTGCTTTAGACAGCAGAGGTGGCACTAGCTAATCTCAAGAACAAATATGAAAATGAAAAAGCAATGGTGACGGAAACTATGACGAAACTTAGGAATGAACTGAAGGCTTTGAAAGAAGATGCAGCCACATTCTCATCCCTGAGAGCGATGTTTGCAACAAGGTAACAGTCTTTTCTTGCTACAATTGGGTGTGTTCTATGAGGAAAAGACTTTAAAATTCACACGTGCATCTTTTTGCGTCTTGAGTATATTGTGCTGTCTAAAATGGTAAAATGTGAAGAAAATATATGAGATTCCATTCTGACAAATCTAAGATAAAATCTTTTGTAGGGGAGTGGATATAGCCCAAGGGGTTGAACGCCTGCTTCCCATGTGTGAAGTCCTGGGTTGAGCCCCAGTACCTCCTAAAAACCAACAAACAAAAAACCAGCTCTCATTGGGGAACAGATGTAGCTCAGTGGTTGAGCACCTGCTTAGAAAAAACACACTTTTGTGCTGTTTTTCTAGACCCTCTACTAGATCAAGCCATTCTTTTACATAGGAATATGTTTAAATTAATATAATAGATTTCTTCCTAAAGCTCATGTGCAAAAAAAAAAAAAAGAGCCTCCAATAAAGTAAGAAATGAAATACTTCCTAAGATGGCTAAATATTATATTAACATCACAAAACTTATTTCTGTGACCAAAGTACATAAAGTGCTTTTCTAGAATTATGAGGGAAAGGTGCCTTCATAAGGAAGAGAAATATTCATCATATCAGCTACTCACTTAGACTTTAATATGCTGCTGCTTAAACTAAAAGTTCTAAGTATAATTATATACATCACCAAATCTCACATTGCACAACTAATTAATAAAGAAATATTAGTTATTACCCCTCCTCACCAGTTTCATCATGAAACATCATTGTATTTTGTTCTAAAACTTGAAATGAATTTGTTGATTTGGGGATTTTGAAAGCTTGAGATTTACAGTGTAGTTTGAAATCCTTTTTCTTGTCACGTCTCAATGGCAAAATAATAATAATACAATTATATATCTTGTATGATGCAAACTTGGGCGCAAAATTCACAAAGCATAGCTATGACTTTCTATGCAGATTCAGTAAATAGTTGCATGTAGCTGACTTGAGAGTAAAAAGCCTCTACTGGAGCCTCCTGGCACCAGCCCAGCTTTGCTGTGCCGAGAGAAAGGCTCGAGCTCGTCCTCGGGTAGAACCTCAGGGCGATGATGTGGAGGAGCTGAAGGGCGCAGAGCAAGCCGAATTTGGGGTAGAGTATGTCTTCCTCTGGTCATCAGAGAGGGCAGGACAGAGGATGGGAATGGGCACAATGCCCCGTTTGACCAAAGAAATCAGTCACGATTACGTGTAGACTCAAGAAAATGTATGTTTTCTCTTTGAAAAGGAAATTTTTAAAAATGTAAGTCTCGACCTGGCTTTTGTAAGAATTATTACCCCCAAATAATGCATTTTTATGGGCATGTGTTTTTTCAGGTATAGTAACTGCCTTACTCCGTATTATTTAAAAAAAAAAAAAAAAAAACAACACCGTTACGTAGCCGATTAGGTCAAACCCGTGTCCTGGAAGTCACGTGTTTTCCTGTACATTGATTTTACTTGTGAGCAGCATACCTCCCTATGCTGAAGAGAATGTTGTCACTAAAAGACAAAGTTTAAGAATTTTGAAAAGAGAGACCGTTTCTTTATCAAAAGGAGACAATTTGCAAATTGGGGAACTTTCAGTGCCAAGATAAAATGCTCTGAGGTGACACAGCAGAAAGGTCTGTTAAAAGAGTAAGAAAGCAAGCCTCAGGCGGGGATGGAATGCCAGCTAACAAAGCATTTTTACCCCAACAAAAGTCCTGGTTTGGGGGAAGTCAAGGCCCAGGTTTAAGGGACGTGCTGGCAGTTGCGCAGGTCGGAGTCTCGGGCAGCTTGGCAAGGCACGTGTGGGTGATTTCAAGACGCACAGACGGGAGCGTGTGCTTTGGTGACGCACGGGTGAGTTGGTCTTTGCTTCAGAAACGAGGGGCAAGCTGCTAGTTCATCTCAGTGGAAACCCACCTGGGCCTCAAGTTGTTTCATTACAGCGCTTGTCTGTTTTTTCTTTAAAATGTGCCCAGTGCCTGTGTTAACTTCAGGGTTTGCGCAGCGCATTTTGGATAATTCCATGAAGTCACGACACATCTGCTGCATGACGTGGCCTCATTATTGATGATTCAGTGGGTGAATAAACCCAGAATGAATTCACCAGCTGTTCTCCCACCCCAGGTTTTACCTGTGGTGGGGAAAGATCACTGACTTGCCTGCCTTTTGCAGCAGCAGAGTGCAAAACCTGCATGAAGGCTCCCGGCTGGGCTTCTGTGTCCCAGCCCTGTGCAAAGCTTGGTTTTCTCTGCCAGCTCGTTGCTCTCGTCTGGCTCTAATCCAGGCAGACCCGCCGTGTTGAAAACAGGCGGCTGCCGTCTGAACCCAAAGTGAAAGCTGCAGATGCAGACAAGGAGGGAGGTGCTCTCTTCACAGCATTATTCTTGTTTCGGGTGCCACGGGCATCACTGCGAGGACACCGCGGAGGAGGAGGCAGGGGCAGCCGCTAGCACCTGCGGCTGGTTCTTCTGCACCCGAGCGAGCGGCCCGCCGTCGTGCCGTCCCTGGGGCCACAGGCGTGGCCGTTGGGATTGTCCCCAGGCGTGCTGCAGCCTAAGGACGAGCTGCCCGCCGCGTCGGCTTTCCCGCGAACGCGATGTCACCAGGTACTCTCACGTGTGTCTGCCTTGGGCTGCAGGTGCGATGAGTACGTCACGCAGCTGGACGAGATGCAGAGGCAGCTGGCGGCCGCCGAGGACGAGAAGAAGACCCTCAACACCCTGCTGCGGATGGCCATCCAGCAGAAGCTCGCCCTGACCCAGCGGCTGGAGGACCTGGAGTTTGACCACGAGCAGTCCCGGCGCAGCAAGGGCAAGCCTGGGAAGGGCAGGCTCGGCAGCCCTAAAGTAAGTGGGGAGGCGCCGGGCACCGTGCCCACCATAGCCACGCCCCCCCTGCCTAGGCAGGGTCCACAGACAGCCCCCGTGCGGGTCGGCACGCAGAGGAGAAGGTATGCATGCAGCGACGTCCATGGCGCCGCGCGGCCGCCAGACCTCAGTTGACGGGTGCATGTGCTCTGGGGGGGGGGGCTGGTGCACCGATGGGCTTGCTGAGGTGGGTCTTTCCAGTCAGAGCCTTTCCATAACTGTGCTTGTGTGTTTCTTTATCTCCCACCACCCCCACTCCACCTCTGGATTAGCCATAATATAACTTCCCAGGGTCATTATGTATTTTGTATGCGGAAATGTGCCTGCCCCTTACCTCCAACCTAGAAATTGGCCAATAAAGGGTGGATATTAAGAATGAAGCTGCTTTACACGGGTTACAATTTTAAAAGTCAATGTGCCTCTGATAATGGTGTATTTATCAGCTTCTCCTTACGGGGCAAGGGTATGCTACGTTCTCCTAGGGGAAGCTTTGTCCACACTGTATTTCTATATTCCAGTAAAATGGAATGGAATACTTATTGTCCTTGACCTGAAAGCAGGTTTTGTGCTTTTTTATTTCATATGCTAATATTGCTCAAAGAAACCACTTTTTAAGGTTTAGTGACTTGGTTTTGTGACCTTTTACCAGAGTCTTGGATGTTGAGTTATCCTGTATTTTCAGTTAACAGTAATGTTTTTATTTTAGAAGCTTTCAGTAAAGGATCAAATAATACAAATGTTTTCTATTTATGGTTCAAAGTGACTGAGTAACTGTAATGTCTGTTTTCAGAATCCAATAGAGTTTCCAAATCAGGCTGTATCCTGGTATGGAAACTAAAAAAAAAAAAAAAAAATAGCAAAAATCCTGATTTTCATGTTAAGAAAATTAAATGACAGTATACATAATGTCACTGGTGAGGTGTTGGAAGGTAATTAAAGTAAAACTCTTTTGTTTCCTGTATGTATTTTTCTTGGATCTCCTGCAAGACCATTCTCACCTTCCCTTTGTGATCAGAGCCGTCCCAGGACTTCAGGGGCTTCCTACCTACAGAGTTTATTAGCAGTTCCCCCTGATCCCACCTCCACAGAGTCATTTCTTCTGAAGGGCCCCCCTTCCATGAGTGAATTCAGCCAAGGGCACCGGCTCCGCAAGGAGAAAAGGTTGACCGTGGCTCCACCAGGTACAGACTTCTTCCTTGCTGCATGTGATGCAAGTCCCCTTCCTTCCACCCACTCGTGCCCGCCCGGCCGCAGAGCCCCCCCCATGGCGCGTAAATCCGACACCTGCAGGGAACTCCCTGCCCGCCCAGCCTCCCGCTTGCTCCGTTACTGTTACTGGCAGCCTGACCGCCGCCCAGAGGCGTCCCCAGGCTCCTTTCCAGGCAGCCGAGGATGGAAGGAACGGGACAGGTGTGCCACCCGCACACACCTGGATCTGTTTGCAGTTGGAAGCCAATTCCGTTGGGGTTAGATTTTCTCGTTTTGCTCGTATCATTTTTTAATGAAATTTCAGTAAAAAGGGAGCCAACCATCTTTATGAAAAGCCTTTTGGGCTAATTTCCTTTTGTAGTGACTCAGAATGTCTCAATCATTATGTAGAAAATAAAAGCACAAAGTAAAATCCTTTACATTTTTGCTCCTCAGAAACATTTAGTTGGTAGTTTAATGTTCTTGTAGTTTGCAAGCTCTGACTTATTCATGCTTCCCAATGTGCTCATAATTTACTTAGTGTCACTGTTTTTGCATTTCTCTGGTTTTTTTAACTTTTCTTATGAAGAGGCCCAAATTGAAAATATGACTTCTAGCAAATAAAGATTATCCTTCTGAGAAATCCTTCTCAGAGATGGCAAACAGGCATGAGACAAAATAAGTCCCAGGGAGAGTTGTTATCGGACCATCAAAGGGAGTGGAAAAGTTAAATTAACTCCAATTAATTGTCAATAGTTAAGAATGTGGAGCTTTCACATAAACATCTATGCTTCTGGCCTCTTTTGAAAAATTCTGTATATCTGGCAGCCCTAAGTATGCATTCATGCATGTCAGCAAACCATAGGCGCTACATAGTGGCTGCTGCTTTTAGACGGGGCAAGCTTTCCAGTTTGCCACAGTCCTCACCATTCTCTATTACCTTACCCCAGCCTGCTCTAGTCATTTCTGTTATGTTCTGGTGCGACTGTAGCTTTTGAGTTGGCCACCCTGGCCACAGGATCTTTTTTTTTTTTTTAATACTCTCCTACCTAATTTATTTTAACTTTGCCTTAATTCCTTTTAGAAAGCTTTGCCTTTGGGACTCCAATACTTTCCTTTTCTGATTCATGTCATTAGCCTGCTGATTGGGGTTAAAGGATGTGGTATGGATTCTTCCAACACAAATTCAGTGTTCTAAGAATGTCTGAGCAACTTGATAGAATATACATTTTAAAAAGACAACAACTGTGCCATGTCTTTCTACTTAAATAGCTCATTTCCTACTGTTTTAGGCCCTTTAGAGGCCACTTCTAAGCCCTCTGTGGCTTATCAAAGTATCAGGATTCCTAACTCTTTACCCAAGAGGTAAACTCTCAAAAGTCTCCTCTTACTGCCCTATCAGGATTCTGTAGCACTGTACAATAGAATTTAGAAAAGAAATTGTGTGATTAAGAAATAACTCCTACTTTAACAGAAGTGGCCTCAGTAAGATTAAAGTCAGTAATAAATATCAACAATAGCGATTTTCATTTCTGCAAATGCCCGTTTGATCCTTGTTCATGGCCATTGCATTTGAAAGCCATTGTCACTGCATCATGAGCGTCTCCGTGTGGCCACAGGCTTATCACACGTTTCACTTCAGACGTCATCTCACGAAGCACCGCGCCACCTCTTGTCCGCTGAGATAGCTTCCTGTTACGCGTCGCATTGGAGGACGCCGCTTTGCGTCCGTGCGTCCAGTGTCTGGTCTGTTCAACTTTTTCCCAAGACTGCTGGCTTAGAAGTACGACTGTGTTTATGTTTCCTGCTCCATTTTGATATTGCTGTCTCAAAGGGCACACCAGTGTACATTTCACCCATTTTCACACATTCTGAATTTATGCACATGATGCATCTCCCAACTCCATGGCTGAGCGGCACGGGTGAAAGTACCATGAGGTCGTCTCAAATTCTTTAGTTTTGAATAAGCAGAAAATGCCATTGGCCTTAGAATAATATAGAATTCAGAGTCATCAGTGGGCCAGAAATCACTCTAATAATTTAGTTTATTGGTAAACTTCATACTTTAATTTCTAACCATTTATTTCAAGTTAATAATAGCAGGGGGGGGTAAAACTGTTACTATAGCCTTAGGAATTTTGAATTATATATCATGAAACCAACCAAGTCAATCCTTCATAAATTCTTAGATCAATCTGGAACATTTTCTAAAAGATTCTGGTTAAATGACTCATTATACAAACTGACTAACCAACTATACCAAATGAATTGTATATTTTAAAAATGGCTGTATTATTAAACAAAATGCATTATTTTTCCCAGGCTGAACTACACAGGATCAAACATATTAAACATATTAAACACTTTTATCATATAAAGTGTTTTCATTTAGCTGAGAAAGGGTAAATATGTCATATATAGCAAGCCCAATGTTCTGTGCCAGAAGCCATACCTTAAACTCATGGGAAATAGTAGATTCTATGAATATTTTTTATTCATGAGTTTAATATAAATTTATTATAAAATTTACTGATTGACAACAATATATATTAATCATTCTTTTCAAAGACAGTTTCCTGTTAATTTGTCAGAATGTTTTTGATAAGCATTGTTTTCTAAAATATATTTGTAATGTGTCTTTTTAGGTAATTTTAATTCTATTAAGCTGATGGGTTTTTTCCTATTGATGATCACTGAAGTAATTATATCAATAAGATTAAATTAGTTTGATTTGTTTTGGATCCTGTAGATGAGGAAGTGACAGATATCTAGTTTAAAATTTTAAAACACAGCATGTAAAATGGTGTTCACCAAATACAAATAGATTTCAGTTCCACCGGATGCTCGGCAGAAAATCCAGTCTTCTGTTAAAAAGGCCCAATTTCTCAATTTCCAGAGAAATGAGGTGAATTCGGGTGGCGCTTTGATCTACAACACTCGGGCAGTTCACCTTCGGGGAAATTCTGGCCGTTGCCTCTGACCTCGGCTCGGTCCTGAAGTTCCAGAGTTCCTGGCCAGGGCTTGCTGGCATCCCGTCCTGGCTTGACCGTGTCCTGCTGGCAGACCCCAGCGTCCCCCCTCGTGCCTCTTGCTCAGTCTTCGCAGCCTCGATTTCCAGTTGCTCTACAGGTGCTCGAGCTTTGACGAGCTCGAAGCAGTGGCTGCTCTTGGCTGCAGGGGTTGCAGTGGAGCAGCAGCTGCCTCCGCGTGGAGTCAGAGCTTCTCTTGCAGCCAGGGTCTCATCTTGCTGCCCTAATGCCCACCTAAGTGACAGCAATATACAGCCTCACCTTTAGTCAGGAGCTCGCGCCCGGCGCGGGAACGCAGCCACCTCGTGGCGGGTGGCAGGCCTGGCTGCAGCGCGTGCGGGGTGAGTGAGAGTCCCGCTGGAACGCGCCCCTTGGAGTGACAGCCTGGGCATTTTGCTCCTCCCACCGTGTGCCAGGCGGGAGCTTTGCCTTCCACCTCATTCCAGGCCCCTCCCTCCCTCCCGCTCTTTCTCTGATACCATGACCGGACTAAAGTGAGAGAACAGTATTGTTTCGAGGTGTGAAAATGTTCTCTGACCTTTTAGATTTCGCCTATTTGTAAAACCGCTCACAGAACAGTGTTACTCTCACGGCCATAATCAGATGCATAATCAACCCTAGACCCAAACAGGTTCACAGTGGACTCTTCCTTTGTCACTGCCGAAGCAGGCATTTATTTGTGTTTTCTGCATCGCAAAGCCTGTGTCCCTAAGCACGGCAGCATCGCATTTCTCATTGACTCGTTTGCTCATTCACTCATTCAGCAAAATTTAACAAAAGTCACTGAGACCTACTGTGCGTCAGCCTCTTTCTTGGCTCTTGATAGACAACGACATTCACGTCAACACCACCCCTGTTCTCCAAGCGAGAGAGAGGCACACAACAGTAACCTCAGAAGGTGTGCTTGGATAAGCAGGGAGCGCGTGGCTGGGACCGTCCTCTAGGGAGAAGGCGGCCGCGGCAGGCGGCTAGGCCTTCACGCGCACCCGGGGCGCAGGTGTGAGCGCTGAGAAGAGCCTTGCAGGAGAGGAGGCCTGTGCGTGCTGGAACGTTAGTTACAGATCCTGAGATCGGATCATCAGACTGTTACCGCTAACTATGGCCCCTGTTTTTCCCATTCCCGTTACTAACACAGTACTTCTTCAGCACTGATACAAGAATATTAGAGTATCGCTGCTAACTACAGTGCGTAAGTTACACTAATTGTATTTTTCCCATGCTTCTCCACATTCCCACCACCTTGCCATAGTGACACATTTGTTCTAGTTCATAGAAGAACATTCTTGTATTTGTACTATTAACCACAATTCTCTTCTGCCTCTGGGTTCACTGTGTTAGTCAGTCCCTAGATTATTCTCTAGCTTTCTTTCAACTGACATTTACGTCCCTAGACTACTCCTTTCAGCCAAAATCCCATTTATAAACTAGCTGTGTTAGTTATACTCACTATAATGTGTTATCATCAACCCTATCCACTTCCACACTTTTAAAGTCAAGCTAATTAAAAATTCTACATACATTAAGTATCACTACCCCTTCTCTGTTCTCATGCTATATCCTAGTAACCTATACTCTAGGTTTTGATTCCATGTGTGTGTTCTTCATATTTAGTTCATATTGATGAGACCATGCAATATTTGTCCTTTTGTGTCTGGCTTATTTCGCTTAGCATAATGTTTCAAGGTTCACCCACATTATCCTATGCGTCCCAATTTCATTTCTTCTTACCGCAGCATAGTATTCCATCGTATGTATCTGCCATATTTTGTTTATCTGTTCATCAGTTGATGGACACTTGGGTTGTTTCCATCTTTTGGCAGTTGTGAATAAAGCCACTATGAACATCAGTGTGCAAATGGCTGTTCTCATCACTGTTTTCAGTTCTTCTGGATAAATTCCTAGTATATGGATTGCAGGACCATCCAGCAATTCTATATTTAGCTTCCTAAGGAACCGCCAAACTGTCTTCCACAGAGGCTGCCCCATTCTACACTCCCACCAACAGTGAAGGAGGGTTCCTATTTCTCCACATCCTCTCCAGC
>PVKH010039826.1:0-11139 GCA_004027955.1 Chaetophractus vellerosus | reverse complement strand
CCATTAATATTTTTTGCTTCATAAATTTCTTTTAATTTTCACTCTAACTTAAATATAATGAGGCTGAAAATAACAAGATTTTCTATTACTCAAAGATTATTTCTTAAAAAGAGTTTCCAAACTTAATATACAAAATAAGGACCAAAACAGCATCTATGTAGTTGTGGTAAACACATTATGAATGACGAGTAACAGAAAGAGAAGTTAATATATTCAGTGACCTGACAAAAACAAATCCAAAATAATGATAACTGACGTATCTGAAGCAAAGAACCCACTAATGAAAGAGGAAATATATTTAAAAGTGTAATAAAAGAAAAAAGTTCTGAAATAAACAGGAATTTCCAATAGAAAGATACAAGGAAATTCAGAGGAAATAAAGGGTGTGTGATTGCATGTGATTAGGCAATGGGCAATGATAAATGATGCCCCCTCTCTCTATCTCTCTCTCATTATATATATATGCATATATAATTTAGTACTGAAATGGACAGATAAAGAAAATGCATTCAATTATCCAATGAGGAGAAACAATTCACTGACAGGGGTAGAAGAGTTCATCGAATTGGTCTCAGATTTATTCACAATATCATTCAAACTCAAAGAGAGGGGCTGTATCAATGTTTAAAAATGTTGAGAGTTCCTGTGATCCAAGAGTGTCTTACCCAGCCATGATTCTTTCAGTTAGAAATATAACAAAGATAAATATTTGAGTATGAAATAACTCAGAAACAGAGCACTCAATAACAGTTGTTAGGAAAAAGAAAAAAGAGAAAACAATGATATAATTAAATTGTTTTAAGACATCAATCAAAATTAATAACTCAGAAAGGGAAAAATAAGAGAGCACATTAACATTCATTTAAGTTTAAGACTAATACGAAACATTTGGTGGAATGTTGTTTAAATAACTAAATATATTTTTCATAATTTATGATAAATTAAATTGATAAAATTCTCAGAGCAGGAATGCCAGAATGAAGAAAGGTGTTGTCAAGAATTACAATACTAATTTTGTCTTCTTTTATAAGAGAGAAACAATAGACACCACTATATTTATATGTATCTATATTCCTTTAGCATATCAATACCCTGTATCTTAATATTTCATATAACCTATTTTTACTTTCTCACAAGGACTGGAGCTATTTTAGGAAATAACATCTCCCTAGGTAACAATTTTTCAATTTTCTGCATCACAATTTCTATATACTAAGCTTGTGGCACAATAAAACAAATATACAATAATATATTGTTACACAGAAACAAAAAGTTACATGTATATTTACAATTTTCTTTTTACATATATATAATATAGAAGTCATCTTACAAAATATGAATAAGCTCAATTGTTCTGAAAAAAAATCTTTAAGTGCTAAATCAGATCATCTTAGAAATGGCATAAAATATATGTATCTGTATAAAGTAATGTGAGCATTTTCAAGTTATTTAATGTAAAGTTGACTTTTACTCTGAATAAGTCCACTGATTCTGGGGCCATCTAGTCCTTATTGTGTAAAATACATCCCTAATAATTTTCAATCTCAAGTTATTTACCATGGAGTAAAAATTAAAAGAAATTTATTAAGCACTATGAGAAAAAATAATAAGGATATTCATCTCAATCTTTTGCTATTATTTTATCCACAATTTTTATAGTGATTTTAATTAATTATTTTAAAAATATACTTGAAAATTAAATCGTTTTCACTTGAATAAAACTCTTCTCACTCCAGTATTCTATATGTTTATATAATAATTGATTTTATATTTATACTAACATTTAAAAGTGTCCCAGATAAGATAAAAATGCAACAGATTCTTGGGAAACATTCCATTCAATTTACTAACGTGGAAGTGCACAAGTGTTATAGAAAGTGTTTTCAAGTTCTCATTCTGCAAAGTAGTATTTGTTGTAGCATACAGAGTAAATCAAAACTATTTGTTAACTGTATAATTCATCTAAGTTACAGAGAAAACAACTCGGTATGTGTGTCTGTGTGTATTTTCATAGAAAAAAACTAAACAATGTCACAATAAAATATTAATTTTGATTATCTGTGAGTGGTGTCATTGTGGGTGATTTTTATGCACAATTTTGCTTAATTTATTTTATTTTTTTCCATTATATATATATATATATATTTTGTTCATTTTTTTGTGTGTTCTTCTATGTCTGCTTTGTCTCCCCCCGCTGCGGCGATGTGAGTCAGCTCACTGTGCAGACAGCTTGCCCCACTTGTGGGCAGGTCTGCTTTCATTCCAGGGAGGCCATTTGCTCCATTCGCGGGCAGCTTTGCTCCATTCCCAGGTGGCTCGCCCTGCCTGTGGTGGCTCTGCCCTGCCCGTGGCGGATTTTTGTCCTGCCCATGGTGGTTCTGCCCTGCCCACAGCGGCTTTGCCTTCTCAGGCAGTCTGCCCGCTCGGAGAGACCCCGGGAACCGAACCTGGGCCTCCCATGTGGTGTACCGGCCCCCTATCCAATGGGCTACAGCCGGACCCCTTGCTTATTTTAATTATGCTTTTTTACATTTTCTGCATTATGAAGGTATTATTTTTATAGTTAGAAATAAATAATAAATATTATGCATTAAAATATAAATTACACTTGAACTATTGGAATAATGTGCATATATTTTTCTTCCTTAGACAAGGCAAAACATTATTTCTTCAATTTTTACTATCTAGAAAGCACTGTGCTCTGAACATTGTAAACAAGATTGCATTTAAGTCTCACTTAGGGAAATGGATAAAATTTCCCATTTCATAGATGGGATAACTGCCTCAGACCAACCTAAAATTTCTACTAAAATTATGTAGTTAGAAAATTGTGGTCTCTTTGACTTAAAAGTTGGATCATAGGGACAAATTACTGTAATTAGTAACACTTCTACACATTATGTCAGTGTCAGTATAAGACAGTTTGATTATTACACCATTTTGTAATATCTAAATGTTACTGTCACATTAAACCAAAATCTAAAATGCCCATCTATCCTACTCAATTACCATAAAAACATTACTTTACTTCATCATATAACATATTGCATTATATTGTATAATGTATTATGATATATTATATTGTAATTTATTTTATTTATATTTTGTGTTACTAAGCTTCATACTATATTATATGGCATAATACATCATATTTCATACTATATTATAGCATATCATAAATTACACCAATGAGCATAAATATATTTTTACACACTACTATTTTCTAAATGACCTTCTATGTATTATAATGGCTCTTTGTTTTCATTTGCTACTTTAGAAATTCATACATTATCCAAAAATGTTTATAAAATGCTCAATTATTGTTCAATTATTGCTCCATCCCAACTAAGTACAAAATAATTATGCACCTAAGGATCAATTAATTTTACTAACAATAGATTTAAAATACTGAATTAAAAATGCCAAATATGTCTAATTTTTATACAATTTTGTCTTAATAAGATGCTTATTTTGCTGCCAAATAATGGAACAAAAATAAAATATAATAAAAACAATTTTATAAATTAAAGACCTGTGTTAGTTGGTGCCTAGAATGTAAAGGTATATAATTAAAACAAAGGAGAGCAATAAAGTACTAAATTAAAATATAACTGGAATTTAAGTCCTCTCTAGTAGAAGATAACTACTATTTAAACACTGTGCTATCTTGTATACAAAATATATCATAGGAAAAAAAGGACTAATTAGAAAACTTGAGAAATGAACAAAGTAATACTGTATAAAACTTTATTAGCCTATTCTAGGAATTTGTTAGTAAATATAGAATGCTTGTTAGAAGAAGTAAAATATGAAAAGATGAAATTCCTAAGAAGAAAATCTCTACTTCATCAGAGTACTTCAAGATTAAAACTAAAATTTTTAATAATATTTGTTTCAGTTTAACTTAAAAAACAAGATTATTTTTTGAATATAAAGAAAGGCGTATTCCTTGAGTTCTAATCAATATCAATATTTTAACACATGAAAAAATGTAAGGAATAAGAAATCAGCATAGATAAATATATTTTATACACATTTTCAAGAAGACAGCAATCATTGACTTTAAAACCTTGGATATTTACAATATAGCTCACATATACTGCACGTCATAGGATAAAATAAATCAATATGAATGTAGAAATAAAGTATAGTCCAAGAATGCATAGGTGCCAATGACAGTAATTGGTAATATTTCCATATTACACTGAGTAAAAATTAAAATAAAATAGAGATTCTAGGATAAAGTGTTGGATGCCCTAGCATTAAAGATCTGAATCAGAAATTAATATGTACTCAGAGCACAAAAGTTATGTTATTTGAATCCTCTTTGTTATAAAAGGAAAGCATACTTATCTAGAAATTTACATTTGAACATATTTTCTAATTTTCTTTTAAGATTAGAAGTTAGCCAAAAAGTGTGTAGTTAACCATATATTTTAAAAGACAGGTTTCACTATGATTTTAAGTCACTTGAAGGATGAGGTCCCTATTTAAAATATTAAGGTCTATACTAGGTGCTGATCTTTCATATCTGTGTTGCTGAATCAGGATCATGCATTCTGTCTGATTGATGGGCCATGTTTGTCAGTCGCTAGATTAGAAAAATTATGCTACCATTTATGTGCAGAGTGCTTGGGACACACCTTAGATCTCATTTTCTATTTCGCAAGAATAATGTTTGTTCCCTTATGAATTTAAAACATGTATATGTATAATATACATTATATGTATAATATACATTATATCAATATAATGTATATTCCATGGAACATTATATGTATAATATACATTATATCAATATAATGTATATTCCATGGAACTTAGCTTTATAAAATATGTGGCTCACTAAATTCTTATATATATAAACAAATCCCGAATTTTATTGAAAAGTAGATTGATGTTTTTTTAATCAGAAGAAAGTATAGATTTTTCAGTGTAGAAACAATGAGTATTTTTAAGTACAGATCAAGTATCAGACAGAGGTAAATAGACTTGAGAAGGAAATAGACTACTATCAGTTTCTTGCACCTGCCCTCAGAATAGCTACTTACTAATTCCATAAGGACAAAAGAGTTTTTGTTGCTTTATGCTGCCCTGATTGAATGATAAAGCATGAGAGATTCCTTTAAAAGGAAGTTTTGGATGAAAGGACAGGAAATCCCCTATCAAGGATATATCTTTTCTGTCCATAAGATCTCTTGTGGGAGAGGTTGAAAGTTCTCATTTTCCCCACTGAGGCACCTGTACTTAACAGCCTGCCTGATCTACATCCTTTTTACCCTGCCAGGATGACAGAGAGCCAGAAAGAAATTATTCTCTTTATAGAGTGTTTTCTGGTAAAACTCACAAAGAATTACTTCAAAATAATGACTTAGATATTTTACTTCTCTTAAGATTACAAATCAAATGCATTATACATAGACTTCATTTTTGAGATGATATATCTCAGAAATCAAATGATTTATGCAAATAGGATTATAATATTCATTCAATATACATTCATTGAAAAAAGAATATATTTCTTAAACACCCACTATGAGCCTTCATGGAATTTACAAAAAACTGGGAGAGATAAACATTTTATTTGAAAATATAAATATGTGTGATTTAGAACTGTGAAGAAACTTGAAAGAAAAGAGAATAAGAAATACATAACTAAGTATCTATGTCTGTTCGAAAGCATGGGTTTTTAAATCAATAAAGTATATATATTAGAGCAAAACAGTAGTATTTTTAGTTAATATTTTTACTATTGCTTAAATTCTCATTCTATTCAAAGCTCATATTATACCAGTAATAATAAGTTACAAAGGCATTTAAGTTCCTTCCCTATACAATGATAGAAACCATAGCTTTGTATTACTGGAAAAACTGTAAATTGCTTCATATCCTTATCCCGTTTTCATAAAATTGGCGAATAATACCCAGATATTTACATTATATATAAAAGTACTTAATAATTCTCAATTTAGTTGGAAAGAAATCATATTTGTATTAAATGTATGTATATTTATAAATTATAAATTAAGAAAAGGTAATATAGCAATAACCTGAAAGCTTCCATAATATACAATGACTACAGTGCATTAGACAAAATATCGCAAAACTTTATAGTGATTTTATTCTTAAACTAACAAAAACTGTGAGAATAATAAATCAATGTACCAGGTTTGTTATTAGTAGCTTCATAGATTAAAAAAAGAACTCAGGGAAGAGTGAACGTGTCTTCATCCTGATTTTGACATCTCACCAAATGCTAATGCTTTTGGGATTAAGACAAATGCAACTTAAAATTATACAGTTAAATAATTAGCTAATGTCTTGAGATTTTCACAATGGAGTGCTTTAATTTAGTCTAGATGACATCCATCTGCCAATTCCGATCCTAATGGTATTAAGCAGGTTTAAATTTTAAAAAGATGTTTTTTTTTCCCTATCTATGTCTATAAGCCTGCTTATTATGATAGCAAGAACAATTATATTGAAAAGATTCTAAAACTTTAATATCTTTTTCTGAGGAAGATGAGGAATGGAAACGATTATAAATAGCAGAAAAAGCTCTGGACTTGAAGTCATTAGAACTAGGATTGAATATCACCTTAAATCAATTACTGCCAATGCCACTTTAGATAACTCCAGTGTTGTTGAGTTTCTATACATGTTGGAAACAATTCTGACCTAAGTAGCATAATATTGTAAGCTAATACAAGCATTTGTGTCATGTAGGGTACTGCAAGAAAAATACAGTAATCATGTGATTCATGTATTCTTTCAAAAATAACGAAATAATTATTGCATAGGGAAAAAAAGAAGTTAAGAATTCAAAAATTTTAAAGAAATGAATATTGACATGAGGTTCATTTTCTTTACTATTCTTAAGGTAATTTTTGCTCATGTTTGTTATACTTGTCACTAATTTTCCTAAATTATCAAAGAATTTATAATCTGTAAGATTATGTACACACTATTAATGGGATTACATTTTCCTGTGTGTTATTAAAGTAGATACCAATTTACACATAATTTTGATAAGTTTAGAGTTTTGTATATTTTACTGTGGAAATGTAAATAGCCTTTAACAAATTGCCTAAAATCATGATACTAATATATATGATTGTATGCATCTCTTGAATATAAAATAGCATGTTTTGATGTAATGAAAATTCATAGGGAACATAAGTTCTCTAGTCTTCCAGTTTAAGAGAATCAAGTTGTAAATATTTCAAGCAGATACTATTTATAATGCCAAGTGGATAGGAATGAAAATGTAAAAAGTAAATATTACCTCAGAGTTCTTCAGAAAGTCATGCTATTTTATAGTTAATTAGATTTGGAAAAGAATGATTTCCTTCATTTCTATCTGCCCACTTAGTTCTTATAATTCTTATAAAATATGTATTACAATTTCTACATTAATTAGGCAGTGGGATATACGCATATATAGATTATAAGTTTATAGTTTATGAAATGCAGTTTTAAATTCTCAACTCTTTGTCAAATTTAGCAATGTATTGACTTTCCCAGATTTTAGTTTTGTCATGTTTGAGACCTTAGGAAAATGAAAATAGTTAAATATTTTTTCTTTTGTAAATTTTTATAACTTATGTGGATATTTTGAAATGATGCAACTCCAATTTGGTAAACAATAACATAACAATTATAGTAATAATATAAAATATTCTGAAACTCTGGCCCATAATTCTTTGAAATATGAAGAAAAACATGCACCTATAGACAATGATATTATTCAAATATTTTATTCCCATAGGTACCAAACAGTCAGAAAATGTAGTATCTGAACATTCAATGAAATGCTGGTTTACCAATCAGCATGATTGTTCAGGAACATAGAACATACTCATTGCTTATACTAAAATCTCCCTGACTAGATGACAAATACCTCATTTCCAATAGATGTGTCTTTGGACAAATACACAATCAAGTCTGAAATGGAGTTAAGAGTTTAAACTTGAAGCTTAAGAGAAAAATGAGACAGGCATGCAGCCAGGATCCAGGAATCATGTTTCTATTGTCTTATTATTATTATTTTTATTATTATTATTTTAAAGAACCTTTGGATTGCATAAATGTTGCATCAAAAATATAGGAGATTCCCATATACCTCACCCCCTAACCCTCCCACACTTTTCCCCATTAACCACACTTTTCATTAGTGTGGTATATTCATTACAATTGATCAACACAAATCGAAGCATTGCTACAAACCATGGTGCATAGTTAACGTTATAGTTTACAGTTTGTGCTGCACAATTTTATAGGTTTTGAAAAAAACTTATAATGGTCTGTATCCATCACTGCAATGTCATGCAGTACAATACCCATGTCCCCAAAATGCCCCAAGTAACGCTTATTCTTCCCTCTCATTCCCCTTAGTACCTCTGGTAGTCACTGCCTTTACATCAACGATAGAAGTTCTTCCATTGCTAGAATAATAATAAGTCTACTTAAGTCTGTAGTTGAACCCCACCCCTCCTTATGTATGATCATTCCTCAGTCTTGAGGATTTGGGGATGTTGATACCCACTATCCTTCCATTTGAGAGGGGGCTTAGATTCCATGGGGCTCATGGGTAGAACTGTCTTGCCTGCAGTTGTAGAGTTCTCCATTTTGGGGAATGGGCATTGTCCATCATCATCCATTTGTTAGTTGTGCTGGGTGAATCCGATGAATTGGAGAGTAGGTGTTGGCTGCAACCTGCTGAGATTCAGGGCTCAACCAGCATATGAACAACATGTTGAATTCCCTCCCTGTGGAGTCCTGCTTCACTCTCTAATAGAGTAGCAAAAATCCCCCCAAGTACATGGGTACTGCCTAGTGAAGGAGGACAGACCATTACTCCAGGCCCTGGATATTGATGCTCATATTTATGAAACTTGTTCTTGTGAAATTAAAACTTAACCTAGTGTTATATATTGCCTTAGAGTTACCTCCTAAAAGCCTCCTTGTTGCTCTAATATGGTCTCTTTCTAAGCCAAACTCAGCATATAAACTCACTACCTTCCCCCAGACGTGGATGAGCCTCCCTGGCATTGAGGGATTACTACCAAGTGACAACTAGCAATGCATTTGGGAAAAAACCTTGGCCAAAAGGGAGAAATATTAAATAAAAATGAATTTTTATAGCTAAGAGATTTCAAAGTGAGTTGGGAAGTCATTCCAGAGATTATGCTTATGCATGTCTTAGGAGGAATTCACTGACTGCCAATGTAAACAGTGCCTCAAGCGGAGGGTTCCTGAGCGTTCTAGAGACATCTGTATACTATAAGCAAGGCAGACTACCCCAGGAATTTTGCACCCTGCCAGTTGGCTTTACTTTGGAATATGTAATAACCTAACACACTAATGTATTAGAGTTGAACTCATTTATAATTTTCCATTGCCTTTTGTGGTCTCTTTTCTCCTTCAAAGCTTTCCTCATCTCCCACATGTTACCTTTGTACTCATCTAGACGTCTCATTCCACACCTAAGTGAGGCCCACAAACATATTCTTTGTGGTAGAGTCTCTTTTCTTCTAATATACTAGAATAATGCTTCTATCAAGTTATATAAATTTGATTTTCCCAATTTTTGCTTCTCTCTGTTTTATCTCAATGCTATCAGTTATTTTGTTTATTTAGATATTTAGAATGATTTAGGCTAACATTTCCAATGTTATAGAAATAAAAATTAAATTTTGTGCAGTGTGCTACAGATTCTTCCTCAAAAAAAAAAAACCCTGAAATTTGCCCTTCTCCCCTCATCCTGAACTTTTTATTAATCTTTGTTAAGAATGGTTTTATATACAATTTTCAGATTGCCAATCTTTCCTTAGAATGTATGATTTTAAGAAGATTTTAATAGTCAAAATGCAGTGCTTTTCATTGATTTTTGCATTCTCCTTTATTGATTTTGATATTCTGAAATTTTATATTCTGAAAATTTAAGTGGAAAATTGAATTTTCCACACCCCAAATTTTATTACATAGGTATCATTTAATACTGTTTCATGAGAAAATATATATACACATATATTGTTACATGAATTTACATAAGTGGGCATATATATTTTCAGTTACTATAAATATATTTCTCTGATATTAATTATTTTACTTTGCCAAGAATGTCAATATATTTTTTCTACACTTTACTTTACTCTAGATAGGAATGAGAAGCTGTATGATTCTGTTTGATTCTGTTGTACTCTAAACACATATGGAACATAAACTGTTTTCTTCAACTATTTGATAAAGATTTAAAAACACTGTAGTACAGTGATGAATTGGGGAATGATTTTGTTTTACTCACCTAATTGTAACAGAATTTCCTCTTTAGTTCTACAGAAACATCAAATTCCATGTTTTCAGCCTGGGTTGGATCATAATGAAAGCAAGGAAAGCAAGACTCAGATCAGTAAACCATGGATTACATTTTAGGTCCTTTTCAAGGTTAAATATGTTTCTTAACCAAATATATTTTCACAAGTCACTACCTCCTCTTCCCATTTAATTGTATTGCCCCTACACCCCTACTTCTTCACAGACTGCTTTGTTTTGTTTTTGCTTTTTCTTTTTTGCCTAGGTAACCAGTGAACTCTATGTGCCTAAATGTAAGTTCCAATTCATAGTCTTTAACTCTATTTTCTTTTAAGCAGTGTTTGAAAATCTTAGCTGCATCCCTTCCTTAAAGTCTTCTCTTCCTTGTTTGCTTTTAATAAAACATTTTACCCTCCTGGTTTCCTTCCCACCTCCATGGTTGTTCATTCATTACTTCTGTGCATGGATCCACCTGAATCTTAAATGATCCTTCTCTGTGTATTACACTCCTGTCTCATTGTGTCAGCAGAATTTGCCCAGTTGCTCAATCCTGAAATCTGAGAGCTATCCTTAATTATGGAGGTGCTATGCTAACACATCTCCACCTATCATCAGTTCAGTCATACTGTATTTGCTTATTAAATAACTTTGTGTGCTGCACTCTTCATCAAACTGCATATAATCTACCATCCAAATTTGTTGAGGTGTCTCCTATATATTTTGAAACCATCCACTGCTTTTTATCCCCATGTCAACACCTCCTTCCTTCCTTCATCATATCTCAACTATAGTAGCCTTCTCTAGACCTTGTGGAGCCAGTTGTTA
>PVKH010039825.1:0-11138 GCA_004027955.1 Chaetophractus vellerosus | reverse complement strand
GGGCAGGGCAGGTCGCCCGCGGATGGAGCGCAGCCAGCCACCCGCGAACTGAAAGCCGGCCGTGAACGGACGCAGAGACCGCCCACAAGCGGGGAAAGCCGCGCCTGCGCAGTGACCACTCTCGGCGCGTCGCCGCAGCGGGGGGAAGGGGAGATATGTAATAAAATAAATAAATCTTTAAAAAAAATAAAAATAAAAATAAAAATAATTTAAAGAATCAAATCTAAATTATTTATAATGGCATTCAGTATTCATCTAATTGACTTTCCTTCTTAGCTTCATACCCCACTGCATTTTCCATGACTCTCACTCTGAGCCATGTACTTTCTTTCATAAAATCATGCTAGTGCAATTACTTTATTCTGAAGTCCCATCTACATACAGGCCTCTTCACAGAGTCTTTGCCAATTACCAGGGCCTAAATTAATTTTGCATCTTAATGTATGCTCCATCTGCAGTTAATTTGTACTTTTAGCACAGCATTTATTTCATTCAGCCTCACTGCTTACTTATTACTCTCACCAGAGGAATGAGTTACCTGAGGGCAAGAAGCCTAACTCAGTCATTTTTGTATTCCCATCAACTTACCAATATTTTATCAATAAAATTTCATCAAATTATTATTGTTGTTTTACCAAAGTGCCATGTGTCAAATACCAAATAAGCCAATATTTGTTATACATGAATATCTGCATTTCTTCTTTGAATTCCTCAAAACTTTAGGGATTTTATTTAGAAAAAAAAAATCTCTGGAATCTCTTATCGGTACTTTTCATTTGAAATCAACAGAGTTCTGGGAAAGAGGTGGGTTGCAGCATAGGGACTAGAAGTTTATCTGTTTTTTGGTTCTAGGTAATATGCTTGCACACTTGTTTGAAATAGCTAGAAGACTTGAAATGTCATCCACCTGTTATTTAAGTAAAGTATGCCCTGAAAAATATTCTAAATGTAATAAATGGCAATACTGTAGGTAATAATGTAGAAAACTTGGGTCCCCGTAAGTTGGGAATAATGACACTTGCATTGAAGGTGTTATAAGAACGATATTTCTCAAAACAATCCTGTTTTCTAGGCTAGAGAAGTATTATCACTATTCATTAATACAAATAATTACAAACAGCAGTAACAACAAAAAACTAAAATCATGGAAACTGAGAGATATATTCAAGATCACACAGTAAGTGATAAAGATATAAATAGTATGAGTTTTCTTCTAATTCAGTACTTTATTATTACAGCATGTGACCTCAGCAGCCCCATCCACCCATGCCTCCCACTGCATGCCCCTGACAGAATGAGGGGGAAATAAGCAGACCTGACAAGGTTCCAGGACACGATCACCAACCCTTTTGGTAAAATCCAACTTGATCCCAGGTATGTGGTTAATGCACAATGACAGGCAAATAATAGTCCAAAGCAAGGTTCCATTCTTGAAACACACCTCTACTCCATGTTCTGATACTAGTCCCAAAGTTGTGGCAATCCTCATGTTATAGACACTAGGGTAAGTGAGTACTAAATTGTACTCTGTGTCTATACTCTTTGGAGAGTCATGTCTGAACTCACACTGGGACACAGACCCAAGTCTGAGAGGCTCTATTCCAAAATGGACCTAAAATTCATTATGGATAATTTCCAATGTATGTATTTATAGTATGAAAATTAGTTAAATTTATTTTCTTTTTAAAAAAAGTATAGCTGAAAACTGATTATTTGAAAAATCTACCTTATTAATTAGTTTAAAAAAATAATCAGAGGAGAGTAGATGTGGCTCAAGTGGTTGAGCACCTGCTTCCCACATGGGAGGTCCCGGGTTCAGTTCCTGGTACCTCCTAGAAACAAAAAACAAATGAAAAAAAAAGAAAAAAAAAAAAACAACTCAGGAGAGTCAATGTGGCTCAGTGGTTGAGCGCCGGCTTCTCACATAAGAGGTCCCAGGTTCAATTCCTGGACCGGGTACCTCAAAAAAAAATTATAATAATAATAATCAAAATAAATCATATGTTTGTGCATGCTAAAGTATATAGAATATTTAAATAAAACATGTTTCAGAGTGTTTTAAAGGAGCTCTTCTCCTTGGTGGTAGAACCATACTTTGGGAATAACTCAAAATGGAAGAATCTTACATTTTAAGAAATCAGAATACCAGCAGTCTAAATAGAACGGTTCATGAAAGGAAGTGCTTAGTTTGGAATAAAGAAATAGAGAAAAGGAGAATTTGAGGGTGAATGAAATAACTAAATACCACTTCTATTAGTAGAAGCCCTATACATAGCACATTTGCAAAACATTTTTTTTTTCACAAATTCCCATGAAGATAGAGATCTCCAACTGGTCAATAAATGAGGTAACAAAATCTGCCTTGTGTTTTGTAAGTATCAAGTCCACTTATACTTTTCTTCCTCTTAATTTTGGCCAAAGAGAACCTTACATATATAATGGTAATTTTTTATTCCTTGTGATTTGCTTTTAATAACAGTATTCTATATCACATCTGTTTAAAGCCATTCCTTCAGAAAAAGTCATATGGCAAATTATTCAAGCTAAAAAGTATTGTTATAACATTCATGGCATCAATTCTCTTATCAAGTCAATATAAAAAAATGTATTAGCTTTGGAAATCAAGAAACCCTCAAATGTTAGTATATTCTCTGAATTTTGGGCAATAGTGTTTTACCGGAACTCTGAATTGAAGAGAAGAAATTCACACATTAAGCAAAGACATGAATTAGATCAACTCTGACCTTTGCAGTGTCTTCAAACTCTGAGATTGTATGATTCCATTTTTAAAATCTTCATAAAGCATTCCCTGTGAAAATATCAAGATCTCGCCTACTTCTTCAGTCTCATGCTGTCAGAAGGCTCCATAAGTTGCAAGTTAATGAGATGTTAGGTATAGAAGTTGAAAGTAAAGATCAAATGAAAGCAAAGAGAATAAGGAAGGGAAGAGATACAGTGCAAGGCTTATGAGAATGGCTACCAATATTATTCAAAAAAGTTAACCATAGTGAAAATTTTAACTTTTTTATGTTTGCAACGTTTAACAATGCTTTGGGATTGTTTGGTTGTCTACCTAGATAACATTCCAAGATCAGACAATAAAATTATACTATCTAACAAAAACAGCAAATTCTTAAATACCATTTGATCAAATAAAACAATAATAAGAACAGTCTTAATTTAATTAAAAACTAAGAATGATCTAGACCGTGGCTTTACTATATTAATAGAAGAAAAAAGGCTGGAATATATTTCTGACATTCTGTTTTTATTACAGTTGCATCAGCTATTAACCAGCATTCAAGAAAATATACAGGCTGAAAAAAAAAAGAATGCTTAGCACATATTAAAAAGTAGGCTTTCTCATATAACTGTAGTGAGGTTAAATTTGACGGTACTGTTCACTCTAAGTATATTATAATAATAGAACCAAATGGATATTGACACTTCATAAAACAATGAATTTTAATGTAATCAGAGAAGAATGTCTAAACAAAAAGATTCACAAATATATATTGTGTGAAAGCGATTGTATAATACCTGTTGTGCCTCTGAGTGGCTATTTCAGTGTGCTGTTTTTGTCATAATATTTTACCAGGATTTAAACATTATTCTTAGCAAATTCTCTACATATTCAACACAGTTTTTAAATCACTTATTAACTGCGGAAATAGTCAATATCTTGTCTCCTTTTAATTGTATACTATACTAGAATGAATTCTAAGTCTAGTCAAAAACAGAATTTTTTCCTTAAGTTAAATGTAAATGATAAAATAGATATGCAAGCAACAGCTCAATTCAGCCCGTGCATGTTACTTATATGGGGCCACTATCACAGGTTCTGGTCCTTTTATCAGCTCTTAATGGTATAAATGACTAGACTTTCTGTATGTTGTGGTACTTTGAAAATTCCATTTGCATGGAATTTAGCTTCTCCACAGAGATAGAACAGGCTGATCGATTGAAACACAATTTTGGATTCTTAATTTAGTCCTCTTAGCACAATCATATATTCACCAGTGGCTTCACACTGGAGCAAGGGAGGGAACTGACTTCCTGGGGAGTGGATCCCTGGCACCTCGTAGTATGAAAGAAGCTACAAGAGGCACAGATGGAGCCAAGAGTGGCTGCAAGCTGCTCCACAACCTTACATTTTCTCTGCAGCAAATAAATGCTCCCTGCTTTACCCTACATCGTTTTCTCCACCTTTCCTTTTTAACCTGAGTGGATGCAGAGAACACTTTACCCTGAGAGAGCAGCATGACATTAGCAGGTGGGCTGCAGATTCTCCTCAAACCTGCCTACTTTATTCCTGCCCTAACTACATTGCTCATTGCCACTGCAGCCTCTGGGAATCATTTCCATGCCTTACCAGAATGTCCTTTCTCTATTTTCCTTACAGGATATTAATCCCTCTTGTCTTATCTTTTCTTCTTTTCCCAGCTTTCTCTCCCCCTCTCTCATTTTCTCTCCCCCTCTCTCATTTTCTCTCCCTCTCTCTCATTTTCTCTCCATCCCTCCTCTCTTCCTCTTTCTCATTCCCTCTAGATTTTCTTTTCTGGTCTTTTCTTCTTTCTCTCTCTTTCTCACAGCACACCCCCCCCCCCAAGAAAAATGACTAAAACCAATATATGTGGCCAATAAACATATAAGATATTGAATACCTCAGTAAAAGAGAAATGCAAATTAAAATAACAGACTATCATGGTTTGCCTTTCATCTTGTCAAAAAATTTAAGAGACTGAAAATACTCAATATTAGCAAGTGATGGGAGAAAATAAAGCACTGTCATGAAATCTCAGTGGGAATGTAAATTGAGACAATTTTCCTGTATGGCATCTGGAATATGTTCTCTACAGTTGGCAAGTATATTATCTTTGACTGCACTAGTCCTGGTCTAGGAACTCTTCCTGGGAGGAAAAAATACTGAAATGTATAACGATGTGTGTATTTGCAAGCTCAACACAGCACTCTATAATTACATACATTTGCAAACAACCTAAATGTCCAGTGATAGAGCTACAGCTACGGTACATTCATATAATTGAAGACAGTGCTGAAAATAAGCCAGGTTCAAAATAGCATGTAAAATATAAACCCACTTATTGAAATATAGAGAAATAAACACATAGAAAAAAGTCTATAACTACTATCACCAAGATGATTTCAGGTTATTATTATTGTCCTTCATGTGTCTTCTTGTAACTGTTGGAATATTACTATAATAAGTATGTCTAGTACTATATTTTCTGATTATTAAAGTGTATTTTAAAAAATATTTTTGAAAAATAAAATATATAAATTTCACATTACAATTGGAGGTTCTGCCATTTGTTTTATTCATAAAGATCAAAATTTAAGAGCCCTTCAAGATTCTTTTGTGCAGACAGAGCAAACACAGTGATCTGCACTCATTGAAGAATTCTATCTTAAAGAGCCTTATTTCTGCCAGAGTGACCTATAGATGACATGTATATATAATGTTGGACACCACTAGGAGGATACTAGAAATAAAATGAAAAGAATAGTCCAACTTTCACACCAAATAAGGTGAATTTTTGTCTGAAATTTTATGGTCCTTTTATCTTAGGATAAATATAAAAATGTGGGGAAATGTCAAAAACAAATAACTATAGTGATCAAGAAGGACAAAGGTGAATACCCTAATAACCAAAACAAAGTGATTAAAAGTCTCAGAAAGACTGTTATCACAGTTGAGATCTGATATCATGACAGACCTGTCCAATTTCAAATGGCATTTTCTCCAGATAAGAAGAAGTCATGCTTTATAGTAGATAGTGGACATAAGAAATTTCTCTCTCCGGAAGTTGGTAAAGTCAGAACAATCTAAATATGATCCAGAATGATGAAAAATGAATGCATAATATACGGATTCACAAAGGTCTCTGAGTCGGAAATTAGCATTTGAGGACACTGCTTACATTTTCAGAGTAAACATCATGAAACACAATTACTCTATCTCACAACATAAAGCTTATCAATATCAGAAATAAAACATAAGATATGGGGAACAATGATTCAGCCCAATAAGGCAAGTCCCTTGTTATGACTTAGATGATAAAAGAAACAACTGTGCTGGAAGTGATTCTCAGATCATGAATGAAATAAAGTCAGACTTATCATCCCTAAAGGAGAAACACCCAGGAATGGGAAGACAGCTGACCTCTAAAAGATTGAAAAGGAAGCAGAGGAGGGTCTCCTAGAAGAAAATATAATATGTTAAATTAGTTTCTTTTCATACAACTGACACAACTGTCACTAAACAACATCAACCTGACAGAGTTAAAATGCTTAATTACCTTAAATTGCTTCTCTATAAATCTGGTTAATAAAAATGATCTGAATGTAAAATACTGACTTCTCTTCAAGGCTAGGAAGCAGTAACTCTACAGCATAACTTCAGCCAGCAACTGTTGTTTCTTTTCTTTTTGCTTCAATATTAAAGGAATGAATAAAACAAGCAATGTTATTTTAATAAGAAATGATATAACTTATTTTTTTAACCTCGTGTATCATAGCAATGCTGTGCCAATACATGTTTAAAAGCCTCTTTCAGTAAGTATGTGATGTGTTATTTATTCCTTAATATGAAGGGAATTCTTTAATGTAAGGGTTTCAGGGAATAAGACTACTAACTCTCTTTCTATTATTATAAGAGGATTTTCCCATGTTTGTTTCAAGACAATAAAATATACAATTTTTTATAAAGCTGAACATTTTGAAGCTGATACAATTTTACTTACTTACATTCTATATTGAGCTGGGAGGTTAGCAAATTCCCCTGTTCCACTGGTGTCTGCAGACTAGGAAAACTTGTCAGGCATAGTAAGAGGAAGGCAGCAATACTCAAGGATAACAGCCTGTGGAGCAGGATCAGTATAAATTGTATTCTGAGACATTTGCCATCTTTATCCTTCAGATTCTTTGTTTTTAAACTATTCAAGAATCATGGTCTGGCTAGATGAATGGACTGATTCCCCAGCTTGCTCATACATGTGTTAACAATAGCTTTTGTTGTCAGCAACTCAGCAAAGTTAACCAGCGTCAAAGAACAGTCATGCTCTATTGAATATTTTAAATTCTGACATAGGATTGCCCTTTAATTTCTGAACACACAGTTAGGAGTTGTTTTGAATACTGAGCATACCAGTGCCAAATGTCACGTACTGGCTACACATGTGGATATGGTGCTTGTGGTTCTGCAGTTACATTTCCTAGCCTTTCTTACTGAGTGGAATGGGGCACTCTAACTTGCTTATAAGTTTTGGCATCTCTCACTTTCTTAATAAAGGAACTTATTTGAAGCATGCCACCATTTAGCTGCTAGCTGTAGAGTCAATTCAACCTTCACCAGTCAAGCACTGGATATGCTATGTTATTGTTACATATGAGTATATGCTGTCACGGGCAGACACTTAGATGGGCATCTGGTCTCCCTTTAGCTAAGCCTCAGGCATCAACATTTACTTGATTATCAGCACCGACAGAATCTGTGGCACCAATATTTTTCGTTGTTAAATGCTTCATTTTCAGTATTTAAAAATATAAACTTATGTTTAAATAATATTTTTGAAATATGAAAGAAAAACCAGATCAACTGCTGACTTCTTCCCTAGGTAAAATGGCTACAGTGGTATGCTCATTTCTTTTCTGCCTCATGCTCTTCAGGTTACTCCCGTCAAGTAACAATTCTCATTATGCATGGTGCTTCCTACTGCGGTCAGGAGAATGGGCAGTTTGAAAATGCTCCCTGGACATTCTTCTGTACTACCATTGGGTGGGATGAGGCTGGTGGCACCTCACTCTCTTCCATTATTCCAATCACTGAAAAGCAATGGTAAAATAGAGGTAGATTCCTTGTTCCTGCTTTTACATTATGCTTTTTATTTACATGAAGATACCAAAAGCTAGAAAGTCCCACCGTTAAACTGAAGTATGCAATAATGATTACATTATTACCTTCATATACAAAACTATATTTCACTCATCAAATGCAAGTTGACAAAGTCTTAGTATATTCAAATCTCTAAACTATCATGGGATAAACTACTTTAACAAGTTTCATACATCAAGCAATTTTTTGTTTGCTTGTTTTAATCTGATTCATTTCATTCATTATGATTAAAAATTGTGCTATGTATCATTGATTCCTGGAGGTCTATTTAGCTTCAATCATCAGAATCTAAGAATGAACATTTAAAGGGCATTTGGTTTAGCAATTTCCACTAGCTACTGAACAGAACACTGACAGAACCAAGTTGAAGAGGACCTAAAATGATCAGGTATGAAAAAGATAAAATGTGTATTTTGAATCAAGTATAGAGTGGTGGCATTTGCTGCTACTAATGAATACTAATACCTCAGTGCAAAATGATCCTTGTTATGATTTTTAAAATGCTTAGGAGAAAATGTCTGCAAAAAATTTTATTTTACTCTCACTCCCCCAAATGGTGTGTTTAAATATTAGTTTAAAAAATATGAATAAAGCCTTCACAATTTCCATTTTATCAATATACATCACTAACTTTGGTTTTCACAATGAATCAGAACCACCTTTTCTATATCTCATTTCTACTTAAGAAAAATGCTGGGCATTTACCATGAGCCAGGAATTTAAAAATATATAAGATGCAGGCCTCTCCCCAAGGACTTCAAAGTCTAGTGGAGAGACAGAGCCATAAACAAAGATTTAAATCACAGCATGATTGAGTGCTACAAAAGATGTGTATAGGAGGTAATATTGACCTAACCTGAGAAGTTCAGGGAATGCTTAGCAGAGAACACATTTTAACTAAAACTTGTTGACTGAGAACAAATCACCAGGAAAGAACACTGAAGAATAGGGAGATAAGAGATTCCTGAAACAGGGTAGGCAAGAAACTAGGCAAGCCTGGAGTAGAAAGCCCTGGGAAGAGAGAAGACAGAACTAAGCTGACAGATTTTGATGATAGAAACAACAGATTTTGATAAAAATTTGGATGGGGGTGGGGAGTGTAAGGGAGAAGGAGTTAAAAAATTGATTTCAAGACTACTATTTTAAATAAACAGTTATATGGATATACCATTATCCTTGTCAGAAAATATAAGTGGAATATCAAGTTTGGAAGTGGTATAAAGATAAGGAGTTCAGTTTGGGAAGACTGAGTTTAAGGTATATGGGATTCTTAGCTGAATCCCAAAGACAGTGACCTTGAACTGGTGATGGTAGGTCGTGCTTCTTTTTCCTGGCCTTTGTTCCAAATCTCTGTAAGTAACAAATGACCTATAAAGACCAGTCATCTTTATCTCTGAGTCCTACAAAGTGTTGAGAGCACCTGACCCTGCTTCACTCCTCAACAGAGCTAGTGATGAGTCTGCCAAGGAATCCTGTTAATCCTTGCACTGCTGCTGGGCTGGCAGAGAATTCCTTTTTGAACTAGAGACAACTTGGGAGGAGAGAGCATTTGAAAGTAACAAGAGGCAGATTCCAAGTAAGCCAGAAGCATAGTGTCCATCTTAGACATTCATTCCAAGGAGCAAAATAGAAAATCCTATGTTGGATCCTCAGAAATCCTTTTTAGGCCAGCAATTTTAGCTAAACACTCAAAGGAGGAAGGGGATCACATTAGCTGCTCTAAGTAAGAGCAACCTGAGAATAGAAACGAAAGAGGAAACATATTTTATACACACATACACACATATATACACATATCACACATACACATGTGCACAACTAAGGAGTATAAGTGTTACCATAATTTTTTCAATTTCTGATAATGCTAGTTAAAAATGTGTAATAATTCACATATTTTCTTCAGTTATTCAGATCTCCTCTTTTGCCCAAATAAATGATTGATTATTTTCATAATTACAAATTCAAAACTCTTTATAGTTTAAGGTTGCTGATTAAGAAAACAGTTCAGGCATGATTTCTATTTTACACTTGTCTAATCCATACCTCCTGGTCTAAAGCATTGCTGGCTGTGAACTCGTATGTGATCTGTTCTACACTTTTTCTACTAGATAGCACAGTGTTGCTTACATTTCTTTTTTTATTATCACACCATCTTACAAGTCCAAAAAGAGTGACTAAGAAATTCCAGAATATAAATCTGCCAAACAAAAACTTAAAAACTTTGACCCAAATTTGACAGCTAAATTAACAGTCAAGTTTTTGTGTTGTTTGCCCTTTAACAGACATCTTCAGAATTTTTCAGATGAAAATTATTAGAATTTTTGTCAAAAGTTCTAAGAAAATTTTCCGAGCCCTCTGTCCCTATCAGTAGAGAATAAAATAATATATAAAAGCAAGTGTGCGAAGCTTTTAAACTCACTTAAAGGCTTTCCTATTTACAACATTTTAAACTACTCAAAACACATAGCAATACAACAAGGCTTTCATTATCAGCAAGAAAATTATAAATATTATTTTAGACTAATCATGGTACCCATGGCTGTTTCCCATTTGAGGGTTCTCCACCATCCAGATGGGATTTTTTTCCCTCTCTTAGGTAATAACATGTGTTACTGCCTCACCAGCATAGCGGCAGTACTAGCTGGCAAAGATGTCCCCAGGACTGCTGGAAGGTAAGTTAGCGAACAGCCTAAAGGGTCTCAGAGAGAGGGACATGGGAAGGAATGCAGCAGTGCTGATAGAAAAATAACAGCAGCAGCGACAGTGAGGATGATGATGATGGTGATGATGATAAAAAAAGATGACTCCAGTGAAGGGACTACTGAAAGACAACTTCGAACAAAATAGCAAAACACTAATAGGATGGTGTAGTATATATTTTCTAACTATTTTGCATTCTTATTGTTTCTGCATTAGCTGTAAGAATCTAAAGTTGCCAGTAAATATATAATTGCGTTTAATTTTTAACAGATACAATTTATTTGTATTAAGGAAGTTCCTACGAAGAGTTTTGTCCAACATGTCTAAGTATAACAAGAATATTTTTGTTGTTTATAATTCTATTAATTTTAGGGGAAAGCATTCTTTTTTTTTTTTTTTAAAGATTTATTTATTTTATTACATATCTCCCCTTCCCCCCGCTGCGGTGACGCGCCGAGAGTGGTCACTGCGCAGGCGCGGCTTTCCCCGCTTGTGGGCGGTCTCTGCATCCGTTCACGGCCGG